>JAODUO010003886.1:0-13095 GCA_025642075.2 Ridgeia piscesae | reverse complement strand
GATGATGTGTTCTCATGCACTGCTCGCTCTCGGGGTCGGTCGGTCGGTCGTGTCGTCGATCGGTCGGTCGTCGGTCGGTCGGTCGGTCGTCGTGTCGGTCGTCGGATCGGTCGGTCGGTCGTCGTCGTCGTCGTCGTCGGTCGGTCGGTCGGTCGGTCGGTCGGTCGGTCGGTCGGTCGGTCGGTCGGTCGGTCGGTCGGTCGGTCGGTCGGTCGGTCGGTCGGTCGGTCGGTCGGTCGGTCGGTCGGTCGGTCGGTCTGTTGTCAGCATACCCACTTTCTTTGTTCCTTCCCATCCCAATTTAAGCTCATATATAGACAATGTGTAATAGCTAACCCATTACAAGTTGCACTTGATGCGCATGTAGTAGATGAGAGGTCTACATTTGTTTGTGTCATACTGATGCTGTGGTGAGTCTGACAAAGTGGTGCTTGGGATTGTGTCACAGGATGTTGGAGTCGACAGGCCCCACCAACACGAGGAAGTACACGGTGGCTGTGTACTTCCGCGGGGAGCGACTAGACAAGGGCGTGGGACGCACCATCCAACAGGCAGAGATGAACGCAGCAGCCAACGCACTGGAGCACAAGGGTGGTGAGTGACAGGGTGACAGGGTGACAGGGTGACAGGGAGACAGGTCGCACTGGGTGTGGGTGTGTGGTCATCCATTGATTCAGAACTTACTTAGCAAACGTTCCTTCTCTTTTATGAACTTCATGCAAAACAGATTCACATGCACAAGCACGCACACAACACACCAGGGGTCGAAATAGCGGTACGTCCGAGGACTACCAGAAATTTGGTCAGACTACCGAAGATGTCGTCAGCGGAAATTTGGAAATATTTCTATTCGGCGAAAATCAATTAAAACTCTGCCAAATTGGCGAAACGTTATTTCTGTCACTATTATTGATGCTATCAGCCTCACCAGTCTCCTCACCAGAACACATTCGAGATAGAAATATGTCAAAAAACATGTTTTATTTATAGCTTGCATCCCCCAGGCCAGGATTACAGTCGATCACAGTTAACACTAATTTGGAGAATTATTGGGAAACACCACATACGCACGCACGCATGCACGCACGCACACGCAGGAGTCTATACAAATTTTATAGTCCCATCTGGTTTTTTTCAGATTTGTTCCCGCAACTCAAGTACCAGAAGAAGTTCATTGAGCGCAAGTTCAGACAACATTCAAGGGATGACAGTAGACAACGTGACAGTGTGAAGTCACGTGACTCTTCAACCCCATCGTGAGGTCATCTGGCCAGCTGCTGGTCATGGTCACAACGTGTCAGTGCTGTTAGCCAGCCTCGCACAATCCATAATTTATTCCTCCTACCGTATGTAGAAGATCTTTGTGTGCATGTGCCATCATGAATGTCTAGTCGAGTGTCAACGTTTTGTATCTTATTTCTTAAATAAACAATGGGATAGCGTCTCTACAGTGTTTACTTGTGACTGGTGTATTGTTCACCTATCAATATAAGGATATAATAAGACACTTCAAGAACGTGTCTTGAATGTCAAGATTGCAAGGCTTGGTAGCGCCATGAGTCGGGCAACAACTTTCTAGAGGGATCAACAATGTACGTACAATTGCTTTGTCGCGAGTCATGTGATGATCACATGCCTATTATTGGTCAATAATCTGCTATACCAGACCGTCTTCGTCTACAAAAAACACGTTGTCATGACTGCAGCGCGTGACTTAGATGACCTTGTTTTTTATTCGAATACACGTGAGAACCGTGCCGAAAGCAGAACTTAATAAGCTTGTTTAATGATTAAAAATCACTTAAATATTTTCATTTGTACTCAATCTCAGCGTTCATTGAATTACTTGTATATTCAAATTACAAGCGTTTCAGCCTCAGACTTCACCACGTGTCTTTAAATAGTCAGAAATTAGGGTTGTTATCACAATAAACACCGTAGCGACGCCCTTGTGCAAGCAATCTGTGCAGTTAGGCGTCTCTAGTCGTCTGACGTTCGTATTCCTGAGTGTATCCTATGTACGTCAATATGTACGCCGGATTTTCGCGCAATTTCTCCAGGACTAGTTTGATATCGAGACTGATGCGTCGCGAGTCGTCAATGCGCATGCCCGTCGCAATGTTAACGTTCGGCATCAAGAAACACGCACAGAAGCGCGCCTGCGCGACCACACGCAGCGCGTCGAGTACCCGGATGACGCAATCACCGAGCGTCCTCATTTCTGGCAGATGGCGCTTCACCGTCCAAAGAATCGTCGTCGTGATCACGTGCTTCGTGAGCGCCTCCCACGCATGTGCGCGACGGAGCATGCGCAGAATGTTCAGCACCTTGTCGACGTCGAACGTGGAGCGAAGTTCCGGGTCGAAGAGGCTGATCCATAGCAGCCGTTCAGCGGGGAGGAAGGACAGCGTCCAGAGACGCATGTCGATGCGGGGGAGCAGTGAGCGCGTCTTCCACGCCGGCGTCCGGTGCAGCTCCAAGTAGCACATCGTCTCGCCGTCGTCGAACCGCGCCTGCAGCTGCTCGAGACAGGCCTTGCCACGCCAGCAATAGGGCGGGCGGCGGGGGAAGGCATGCTGTAACTGGGTGCCCGTCGGCCAGCCCTGGCCGCGGATAGTCGGGATGATGTTGACGGTGAGACGCTGAGGCGGGTCCGTAACCTCACTCCACGTCTCGCTGCTATGAACAGTGACGGAGTAAACCAGGTATAATGTTGCCTTCAACCCAAATAGCATGCACACGTTATATTAACGTTTCTATTTGGTTAGAACCGTTTGATTTTAGTAATACTAACAGTCGGTGGTTACGGTTAAATGTCTCTAAATCCAAAACGTAACCTTTTTGTCTGGTTAAAACGTAAACATTAGATTAACGTTAAAAAACGAGCAAAATAACGTTTGCGTGCTATCTGGGAATTTGATATACTTGGTATGTGCTGAACATATGTAAACTCAATAATGATAATTGAAATATATCTATGTTGCTCAAACTGGCACCTGTAATTGTAACTGCGCCCTTGGCTAGAAACGTCATGTTTCAATGTGACACATGGAAGTGTTTTTTCTCTCAATAAAATGTCCAAATATACTCAATTATACCAATTTCATATGATGTTATATGCCAAAGTGTATTTAGAAAGACACGACGGAAGGTTCAAACTGTTGGGCACATGACGTGTTGCAGTTTATGCGGGTTAGAAAACGCGTAGGTAGTTTTCATAAATACAATTATCCGCCAATGAAATGACGTTTAACAAACCATCACCCAATCAGACGCTTCTATACATACAAACCTGTGTTCAGTCGCACTGCTCTCGTCTAACGGAAATGTGATGGTGACTACCGGAAACTGTGCGTCGACGCATGCGTCGGCGAAGTCTCGGTGCAGGTGACGGTCTGCTTGGTCCATCTCGTTGTTGTCGTCTGGCGCCTTACAGTATTTCTCGGCGTCCCACTCTATTAGTTTTGCCACGGCGCGAGAAATGCCTACAACGGTGTAATACATGGCGATAATATAGCCATGGAAAGTCAGTGAAATAGTAGAGTTTTACAGTTTTTTGCTGTTTCTACATAAACACAAAGCATCAACAGATAATTGCACAGAGACGCACCGTTGATGTCTTGAAACTGAAAGTATTACAACTGGCCTTCGATTCGATTCGATCCACTAGAATGTTTGGAAAATGGCCTCTTTTTGACTAAAGGAGTAACGTCAATATTTAAAGATGATTCTTTTCTGGAATATTGCTGTCTTCTAGTGGTTAGATGAAAGATATCTTAAGATAAGAGTTATCGTGACATCCAGAAAAGACTGTAGCTTGAAAATCTCGCGTAAGCGAAAGGGAACAAGTTGAAATTACATAAGTTACAGTTCTGAAAGGTATCTATTCAGTCATAGATCATGGAACGATATAAACAAAATTTGCAACGAAGTTTAAGAGAGCGCCAGAGGTGAGCGCGGTTCTCTCAAACGTGCCTTTCTGAAAGTTAATACACGGCAAAGCCTCGACGCTGACATTATGGAATGGGTACGTGTTCTATGTACAATGGTTTTCTACCTCCCACGCACGCACGCCGCAGCACGCACGCACGCACACACATCTCACGCTGTCTCGTCTGGCCGGAGAAACGTACGGCACTTGAGTGTTCTCACCTGTGGCGAACCAGAGGTAGAGTTTGGCCGGGGAGACGAAGCCGTCGGTGTCCATGAAGAGAGCACACTCGCGCCGAGCCAGCGCACGCTCCTCGCCCGTCATGGCGTCGTTGAGTCGGTACAGCGCGTGACCCGCCGGCAGACCGGCCCTACTGCCGCTCACCGCCTGCAGCACAACACCGGCAGTGCAGATGTGATGTATAATGCCAGACAGTGTATATATATATATATATATATATATATATATATATATATATATATATATATATATATTATATATAATATATAAAATAATATTTAAAATGTAATAAATATATATGTATATATATTAAAATACATATTTAATATATATATTAAATATGTATTTTATATATTATAACTATATAGTTATATTAAATTTGTTATATTATTTATACTTATATATATACACTATGTATATATATATATATATATATATATATATATATATATATATATATATATATATATATATAATATATAGGCGTCAATTACACAGTCTGTCTGGCAGCCGTGCATGTATGTGGTATATTTGTCGTACTTATTATGACCGTCTATGTAAGTGGTGTCTAGTCTACATTATCTGCTATTATGTATACCCTATATCATAAGCTATATTTCTTGGTTACCGCACCTGGTTGCCATGTGTGGTGTTTGGTCTACCTTAATCGGTATGTGTTACGTTGTACTTCTGTAGTTATGTTAGGTGGTCTGCAGTACCCTGTCTGGCAGCTGTGAAGCGAGGGGTGTTCTGATCTACCAAATCTGGCAGCTGTGAGGGGTGTTGTCGTCTACCCTACCTGACAACTGTTCGGGTGCGTCGTTCTCTTCACGAACAGTCGACAGTTGTACTCGTTCGTCGTCACGATCTCAATGCTTCCGTCGTCTTCAGACAGTTCGTAGGGAAACTCGAACGTCGTAGCGACGCTCGGGTCTGTGGTGAACAGATACTGGAGGACAAAGACACTAGTGACAAGTCATGTATAAGCCGACACGTATATGGTTACGAATTCGCGAGAGACTGTAATACCAGACATTATAGTCTACAGTACAATATCGTTCTCAACGTGAGTACACAATTAGTGCGGACGGTTCACTCCAAACATAGGAGTTGTGGTTTTAGGTTAGAAAGTTGTACTGTAAATAAACCATAGGCATAATGGAGACACAAGATGACAACACAATTTGTCGGATTATACAACATACCAGATAAACCACGTCAAACAGACATAAAACGCCGTGTAGGTGTCATCTACAGACTTAGATCGAGACGTGTTTGACCCACCCCGAGCAGACGAAACATGGCGCGTGCGATCTTCGTCTCGGCCTTGTTGATGTCCTCCACGATCACCTTCCCGTTCTCGTCCGTCACCCTCTCGAGGAAAAGCGTCAGACGATCGACATATTTCTTCTTCCCACGCTTTTCCCCACACGTCGGCGTTGGACTGTCCTTTGTGGACTGCGACGAGACGCGCCTCGACGACACGCGCCTCGACATTTTGTTCTGATTTCACGTCACAAGATCGCCTGGTCGTCTGTCTTTCATGCTAATGATGTTGTGTTAGTCCACCTCTAGTGTCCCTCAGAGTTGTACTGGCTGTAGACGACTGTGTCCAGTTAAAATGTCCGCTGGTGCGAGGAGTGCCAACTAACAGAGAATACGTTGTTGCTGTTGTCTGACGAACGTTTACAGTCGAGTTGTTGACCAGCGTGGAGCGTTTGTGTTGCTGTTTGTGTCTGGCACAACCGACTGACGACAACCTAATGAGGGGCGTTCTCAAATCACATTCTGTAAGCCGGTTTAAGCATGCATTGCGTTCGCGATATGGTGTGCAATGATAAGTACATTTAGCGGTACCATCGACCCAGGCGCAAGACGCTGAGTTACTCTATAGATCAGAACAGAGGTGTTTTGTCAAAAGAATGAAATGGGTGGAAGAGTTTGAATATCACTGAGCAGCGGTTTCCATAAATGTCTCGCTGAACAACGTCGATAACCTGTGTCCATATAAGTAAGTGGACGAATTATCAATAATTCCCTTAGAGCCAGTCTCTTGTGGAGAAAACATTTTGAGTCGGACACGACACGCCTATCTTGTATGACAACGTGGCCAGTGGAATATGTATTCCAGCGCATCACAATCTGTCAACTATATGATAAGATTATTGCACTGCTGGACGGATCTCGAGGCAAAGTTGCATATCATGTAAACGAACCCGAGAATTCCGTTTGATATTGACTGACGGCAGCGACGTGAATTTGCATTGTCCCATGTTTCCTTTCACAATGTGTTAATCATCAAACGCAGCGTAGAGATGCGTCACACATATTGACGTTTTAGTAGAGTTGCCATTAATTGTTCTTTCACATCTTCAACATCACGAGTGTTCGTACGTTTAGTGTTTAAGTAAATCATCTTCAAAAAAATTTCTTAGCCCGATCGTTACTTTATAGTCCGTATGCAAGTGGTCAAACAATTAGGCGATACCATATTTTTAGTCACTTTTTAGTTTCTTGTTCTCCGTGATAATCAACAGACCTTGGTGTAGAATAGCTGCATCTCTTTGTCGATATGTAGCTATTGGTAAAAGCAAAATGTTGTGTTCTTAGCCCTGGTGGGAGTAGAGGTCTACTTCTGATGCGAGAGCGGATTGATGGATAGATAACTTATCATTCATTCACTTGGAAACACAACTGACAACCAGGGTTGGCAAGTTGGCACGCCGTCCGTGCATTCATGCGCACATTGTCCAATGATAGAATCCCTCGATCGGTCTTAAAACGTTTGGACACCTCTCAAAAGACGACCTCGTCCTTCTGTGTGAACTCTAAAAGCAGACGCGGAGAGGACACACGCAAACGGGGAAGAAATGGACAGGGACGATGGCGGAGGAAGAGGACGTTGTGAAAGAATGAGATTGGGATAGATAGATCGACTGATGGGTGGAAATGCATACTGATGTTTGAATAGTGGCGTATTCGACATGCATGTGGACCAATATATGGAACACCCGAAAAAATGGGTGTGAGAGAGAGAGAGAGAGAGAGAGAGAGAGAGAGAGAGAGAGAGAGAGAGAGAGAGAGAGAGAAGAATATATAATATAATACACTGCTAATTCCATCGAGCTGTCGTCCTACTCGATTGCTGCATTGGGACGCTCCCCGAATTGCGAACACAATCTTAACACAAACTTAACTCGCTCCACTGCCTACAGACAATAGACGACGGATTTGCTATAGAACTGTAGACGGACATGAATCGACGACTTACTCGGTAGTACGGAGCTATACTTATTATTCAATAGACTAGTCGGGAAACTATTTATAACTGCTAGTTGTGCGTAGCGCATGCGCGGAATCGACGGCGCGTGACCAGAGTGGACACGCGTGATTGATCACACGTGATATTTTAATTGTGTTGGGTTGATGTGTTTCAGTCAGAATTTGCTCGTGTCCTCCTATGTTCTCGGATAATAAAATAGTCAAACTCTACATGTATAGCTACTCGATATAATAATCCCAACCACCATCGTGGATAACATTAACCGCAATGTTAATGTTATTCTTATTGGATAAGCTGTTGTCTAAAGTAGCACGTACAATATTAGAAATAGAGAACTTATTATTAATAATACGAATATACTCTGGTAATGTACAGACTGACATAAAATTACAAACTTATTTGGAAAACTTGATATATCTACCAATGTATACTCTTAAAATATTGAGTCATATGAATTCCACCAGTAATTGGCATCATGACAACGTACGGGCCGGACCACTTATTACATTTAACTATAATTGAGTTAGTTAGCCTTCAAAAGTAGTTTATTTTACTTTAAGATGTAATCGAAATGCCAACGAGATCTATGCATAAAATTGTGACCAGAATTACTACTGCATGTGCGATAACCACACGCACGCACGCACGCACGCACAGCACGCACACACCACAGATTCTGGGTCTCACCACCAAACATCCCTACGCCACTAATATAATGTGTGTGTGTGTGTGTGTGTGTGTGTGTGTGTGTGTGTGTGTGTGTGTGTGTGTGTGTGTGTGTGTGTGTGTGTGTGTGTGTGTGTGTGTGTGTGTGTGTGTGTGTGTGTGTGTGTGTGTGTGTGTGTGTGTGTGTGTGTGTGTGTGTGTGTGTGTGTGTGTGTGTGTGTGTGTGTGTGTGTGTGTGTGTGTCGCTGTGTGTCGCGTGAGTGTCGCGTGCTCGTGTGCGTACGTACGTGTGGTGTGTATGCGTATAATTCAAACCCAACTCGATTAAAATGAATACAGACATGACAACCAAGTGCATTGACAAAATAGTTGGCAGTTCAGCAGAACCATTTACAGAAGGCGTCAAAGTTAAAAAGTAAGAGAGAAACGACACATAATTAAAGAGACACGAACCCAAAGTCCCTACATAACATTAGCCTATAAGCGGGCACCACATTCCTCAATTTACTCTCCCAAACCTACTGACAAAGGCTAATACCAACATGTATAGCCACTTACTCTGGTGAAACAATACTTAAACATCCGTACCTTAGCATAGATGATGTGGCTTTGGCGTTCAACCAGTAACTTCATAACATGTAACGTTGCGTATTTCAATTAATAAATTCACGATAGGAAATGGCATTTTTTCAGTGCAAAATCCACTAGATTAATTGCTTTGGTTATAATGAGGATTAAAGCTGTCGAAGGCGTGATATGGGAGATAGTCGCATATCACATAAACGTAAAGGAAATGTGCTAAGCTCGGGTGTTACTCCGGCATACATGAATGCATTAGAGACGATGGCACTAACAGAGAAACAACCGGATCGAGAAGGTCCAGGTTTGCAAAAAACAACCTAATATAAGAAAAATCGTGGGAGTTAAAAGAGCTGATAAGAAAAAATTGATGAAATGAGGGTTGAAGTTGGAGCGAAGGAAAGTTCTAAGAAGAAATTGGTCTGGTCATGTAGAAACAAAATGGCAGAGAGCAGTGCCCAGAAAATGGAGGCGAAGAAGACTGAAATTGCGATGGAGGATTGCATTAAAAGTGACCTAGAAAGAGTGGGAGAAGAATGACAAAATTACATAGAAGGAACTTGACACTGCTGACAGAGAACGTAGTTAGACAAAAATGAGAGGAAGAAAAATACAATGGAAAAGGAATTCAAGGTTTTATTTTCTTGAATATAAATGGAATTTATATTCAAGAAAATAATAATAATAACAAAATGCAATTTGACCCTAGTTTAGTAACCGGGCATATATTATTTTGAATCCATCATGCACATAATAATAACGATATTTTCATTGCTCTGTCAACTCTTATGCTGCAGCCAGCGGCAGAAGTGGAGAATTCCGCATTTAATCCTATTTGAATGTTGAAATTATTTTGACGAAAGACTTGGAAAGAAAATCGTACACAGGCATTCTGAAACCCACTGTACTTTGTGACTCTATGAATCAGGCAGCCAGTTCTTGGTCCTCCGTTCCCCACCATCAGGGGCGTCGAAAGTGGGGGGGGGGGCACAGTGGACCAATTTATATATACATATATATATGAGATATATATATATATACAGTATATATATATTATAATATGTCATAATATATGTATATGTATATATATATATATATATATATATATATATATATATATATATATTATAATATGTCATATAATATATACATGTTTATTCTTGACATGTATAAATATAAATATATATATATATATATATATATATATATATATATATATATATGCCCTAATACATATAACATTTTTGTGAATGTAAAGCAATTCATTGTTGGTCTGGTGCTAATTCTAAAATAAACAAAGGCCTTTATGTTATGCTATTTTAAATAGTTATCTTGGCAACATATATATTTGAAAAGGGGCCATGGCCCGCCCAATCACTGAACATTTGGGGGAGGGGTAGACTTTCGACCGAACACTGCTTGCCTGATTCATAGAGTGACACGATGCAGAGGTTACAGGGATGCCTGTGTGGGACTTCCCATTCCCACCTTTTGGCAAAGAAATTTGTTATCACTCAAATTGGATCAAATTACACAAGTGCAGGAATCCGCTGGTTCCGCCGTAGGCGATATTAGTATCCATCAGGGCAACCAGGCTGCAATCCAAGGGGTGACAGGGCAAACAAAAATTTATAATCTATAATCTAAACTGTAACACCGACTAGGCTGTTGAAATGGTTCGATGTCTCCAAGTTGAAAGATGCTGGCATCAGACCAGTAGTGCAGTACTAGGACAGAAAGAGGAAACACAATGACTGGACAACAACAAAATATCTCATCAGTTTACTTAAACACCTTGACCCTTCGACTCTGTGAATGTTTGGTCAGGATACAACAAAGTATGTCATGAAGTACTTTACAATTGTTTTTCTCTTACTATAAAATCAATGATTCTGCAAACATGAAATTAGTAATGAAATGATCAAGTTTTTCTTACAATGTTTACACAGATATTACGTTACATGTATCAAATCAGTACCTATAGCAATGCTTCATGTGTGGTTAATAATTACATCTGTGTATATGAAATGTTGTTTGATGTCTCCCTTACAGTATGTGAGATCTTTATCCAGCTTGCCTGAGTGCATCTTAAACATTGCATTACCATAACACATGCATAGACAGAAACACAAATTTCTCTTCGCTGTGTGTGTGTGTGTGTGTGTGTGTGTGTGTGTGTGTGTGTGTGTGTGTGTGTGTGTGTGTGTGTGTGTGTGTGTGTGTGTGTGTGTGTGTGTGTGTGTGTGTGTGTGTGTGTGTGTGTGTGTGTGTGTGTGTGTGTGTGTGGTTTTTGTGTGTGTGTGTGTGTGTGTGTGTGTGGTGTGTGTGTGTGTGTGTGTTTATATGATTTTGAGCTGTTTACAATAAATTCTTGACTATTGCTCCTAATATTCATACCAGTGGAGTGAAGCTGAAGAGGGGAAGATTCTTCATCCAACCCTGACCATTGGCCACATTAGCCGGGTGGCCGCTGGTGAGACGTAGTTTGTATTAGAAAATGCTATTACAATGAAAATTTAGCCGTATAATCCTGGTGGCACGAGGGGCCTATAAGAAGGGGACTACTGTATATGCGTCAAGTTGCAGAGTGTATAAAATATCTGCAAAGTTCAATATGTACACATCGCGCTGTGTATTCATATAATGTATAATATATATATATATATATATATATATATATATATATATATATATATATATATAATACACATGGTTATATCAGCGTTCGGCGTGTTTGTAAACACGATCCGGTTGAATGAGTGTGAATAGATGCGGCCGGCCGAAACAAGAGACAAGTTGCTGCGCTGATCGAAGCGACATCGGTCGCTGGCGCTCCAGTACATGTTGCGTAATTTTGTACCGGACGACGGTCGTGGGGCGTGGCAGAGACTGGCTGTCCACGCACGTGTGACTGTCTGTCGAACGATCATGGGAGGTGCCGATTATGTTGCGCGGAGCAAGTCTAACTCGAAAGAAGCGCCTTGAACATGTTCTAAGCTGATACAGTTCTAAGCAATAGTTTAATTTGAAAGAAATGATCTTACTAATAACATTGAAAGTCTTCGAAAAGGCATCGATTGACGGCTTGTCTCTCCGACTAGATTACCCGGACGTGAACCAGCACCATGACATTTAAGGTGGGTAAAGGCGGAGCAGAACTACATACTCTTTAAGGTGTATACCTAGCCAATACACTGCTAAGAAGGTCTACTTAGCTCTATGCTCTTTAATTAATTGCAGAACTTGTTCGACAAATAGAGATTATATTTTAGTTCTAATATCTACAATGTTAAGACCTCCGTCAGCAAATGTGTTTAATAGTGATTCCCTTTTCAAAGCTTTGGGTTTACTGTGCCAAAGAAATGGATATGCCATTGTTTTCAATGTTTCCACCTTGTTTGGTAGTGAGGTAAGACTCCCTATGTACCAAATGGAGCCGCACAGCACAGATTGCAGGGTGATACTTTATAAGTTGACACATTTTTCTGAGGAATGGATACTGCGCTATACAAGAAGTTACCTTTACCTTTTTTAACTGAACACCCACACCAACGTCCAAGCCACACCCCAAAGGTTTTCCCTTTTTGGGATTGGCGAAATGTCAACCCCACCTATCGTTCCACCCAGGTAGGCAAAATTGTCTCTTTGCTTAAGCTTCTTCCCATCCAGGTGTATTTACAACTCTTTCCTTCTAAATCTTACCCACATTACCTCCGTCTCCACCAAGCGTACTCTCAATCCATGTCTACTGAAAATATCTTTCCACTCATTCAACTGTTCTTGGAGATTTGCTTCCCCATCTGCCACCACTGCCAGTCCACCTGCGTACAATAGTTTTTGGAGTATGACTTTTATACAAATCTTTCTGCTTATCAGTTCCCCCACAGCGATAAACAACAATGGGGTCAAGGCGCTCCCATGTGTCAGGCCAACATTTACTTTGGACTCTCCTTACACCCCCGGTCGACACAGCTCCCTGCTCTTCGTGTCCCCTCCACCAATCTGACCTCCCCCTGGGACCCCCATCCACATCAGTGTTCCCAGTTTATTTCTCTTGAGATTGTAGCATAGGCCTTCTCCAGTGGCCGGTTACATGACACGCACCCAGAAAAACTGGCAATGAGCTCATTTATTATTCTGTAGATAAATATTTGAATTAAAGTGATTTTAAAATTGCATAATTGTGTTATTTATATAACTATTAAAATACTGTTCGCAGTGTTTTGAAATGCATTGAATGGAGTAATAAATTTGCAATATTTTTCTTCATACTAATTAATTCAGTTAATTAGTTACTATTACCTAAGTAGTGCACCAAGTTATCAGACCAACACATTCTAATTAAGACCAGCAGAGTTCATAAATATGAAGATATTTATACATATTTTGCAACGTG
>JAODUO010003885.1:0-10159 GCA_025642075.2 Ridgeia piscesae | reverse complement strand
CACGCATTTACGCGCGCAACTAAGCGCGCACGCCAGTACGCACGCATTTACGCTCGCAAGTAAGCGCGCACACCAGTACGCCCGCATTCATGCGCGCAACTAAGCGCGCTCTCATATACACACGAAACGACGGGCGCAACTACGCGCGCACGAAAATACGCACGCAAATAAGCGCGGAACTAAGCGCGCACGCAAATACACACGGAAATACGCGCGAATCTAAGCGCGCACGCCAGTACGCACGCATTTACGCCCGCAACTAAGCGCTCATGCATATACGCACGTAAATACAAGCGCAACTACGTGCGCAGCCAAATACGCACGCAAATACGCGCGCAAGTAGGCGCGTACGCCATTACTTACGCATTTACGCGCGCAACTAAGTGCGCACGCCAGTACGCCCGCATTTATGCGCGCAACTAAAAGCGCACTCATATACGCACGCAAATAAGCGCGAAACTAAGCGCGCACTCAAATACACACGCAAATACGCGCGCAACAAAGCGCACACGCCAGTACGCACGCATTTACGCGCGCAACTAAGCGCGCACGCCAGTACGCACGCATTTACGCGCGCAACTATGCGCGCACACCAGTACGCACGCATTTACGCGCACAACTAAGCGCGCCCGCCAGTACGCACGCATTTACGCGCGCATCTAAGCGCGCACGCACATACGCACGCAACAATGCGCGCAACTACGTGCGCACGCAAATACGCACGCAAACACGTGCGCAACGATGCGCGCGCGCATATACGCACAGAACTACACACGCAAATAGGCGCGTACGCCATTACTTACGCATTTACGCGCGCAACTAAGCGCGAACGTATATACGCACGCATATACGCGCGCAACTACGTGCGCACGTAAATACACACGCAAATATACGCGTAGCTACGTGCGCAGACAAATACGCGCGCAAATACGCGCGCAACTAAGAGCACACGCCAGTACGCACGCATTTACGCGCGCAACTAAGCGCCCACGCCAGTACACACGCATTTACGCGCTCAACGATGCGCGCGCGCATATACGCACGCAAATACGCGCGCAATAACGTGCGCATGCAAATTCGCACGCATATACGCGCGCAAGTAGGCGCGTACGCCATTATTTACGCATTTACGCGCGCAACTAAGTGCGCACGCCAGTACGCCCGCATTTATGCGCGCAACTAAGAGCGCACTCATATACGCACGAAACCATGCGCGCAACTAAGCGCGCACGCAAATACACACGCAAATACGCGCGCAAAAAGCGCGCACGCCAGTACGCACGCATTTACGCGCGCAACTAAGTGCGCACGCCAGTACGTCCGCATTTATGCGGGCAACTAAGCGCGAACGCATATACGCACGCATCTACGCGCGCAACTACGTGCGCACGTAAATACTCACGCAAATGTACGCGTAGCTACGTCCGCAGACAAATACGCATGCAAATACGCGCGCAATTAAGAGCACACGCAAATACACACGCAAATACGCGCGCAACAAAGCGCACACGCCAGTACTCACGCATTTACGCGCGCAACTAAGCGCGCACGCCAGTACGCACGCTTTTACGCTCGCAAGTAAGCGCGCACACCAGTACGCCCGCATTCATGCGCGCAACTAAGCGCGCTCTCATATACACACGAAACGACGGGCGCAACTACGCGCGCACGAAAATACGCACGCAAATAAGCGCGGAACTAAGCGCGCACGCAAATACACACGCAAATACGCGCGAATCTAAGCGCGCACGCCAGTACGCACGCATTTACGCCCGCAACTAAGCGCTCATGCATATACGCACGTAAATACACGCGCAACTACGTGCGCAGCCAAATACGCACGCAAATACGCGCGCAAGTAGGCGCGTACGCCATTACTTACGCATTTACGCGCGCAACTAAGTGCGCACGCCAGTACGCCCGCATTTATGCGCGCAACTAAAAGCGCACTCATATACGCACGCAAATAAGCGCGAAACTAAGCGCGCACTCAAATACACACGCAAATACGCGCGCAACAAAGCGCACACGCCAGTACGCACGCATTTACGCGCGCAACTAAGCGCGCACGCCAGTACGCACGCATTTACGCGCGCAACTATGCGCGCACACCAGTACGCACGCATTTACGCGCACAACTAAGCGCGCCCGCCAGTACGCACGCATTTACGCGCGCATCTAAGCGCGCACGCACATACGCACGCAACAATGCGCGCAACTACGTGCGCACGCAAATACGCACGCAAACACGTGCGCAACGATGCGCGCGCGCATATACGCACAGAACTACACACGCAAATAGGCGCGTACGCCATTACTTACGCATTTACGCGCGCAACTAAGCGCGAACGTATATACGCACGCATATACGCGCGCAACTACGTGCGCACGTAAATACAAGCGAAGCCCAGACGCGCGCCAGCGCACCATTTTACGCGCATCGCGTAGCGCTTAGGAATTGAATACGAACAAACGCGCACGCGCACAGCACACGCGACATGTTTACGCTACGCACGCATACGCGCGGCGCAACCATGCGCTACATAGCATGCATCGCAACGCCACAGCGCGCCAGACACGCTTACGCGCGCGCGCACGCGACAATGCACGAACAATGCGAGCGCACAAAACGCGCGGCCGTAACACGCGCGCAAATCCGCGCGCGTTAACGCACGCCATACACGCATTACCAACGCGCCGCATATCGCCGCGGCTCTCGCCACACATCGCGCCAACGCGCGCAACGCTTACGCCGACGCGCACGTGCGCATTTCGGCACGGCATGCAAAAGGCGCACGCACATAACATACGCGCGCGCACGTTGGGAACGCGACGCCATTACGCCAATAGGCGCACCCAGCGCCCAGCGCACTAAGCGCGAACGCCGCATTTAGTGCGCGCACCAAAGCACTCATATCGACCATCGCAGCGCAACACGCGCCGCAATCAATCAAAATGGTACCCCGTTACGCCCGCAGATAATATCGCCGCAACAGCGCACTATCACGCAATAATCATCAACAAGCGCGCTAAAGCACACGCCAGTACACGCACGCGGAAAGCGCACGCCAGCACGCTACGCGCTACGTCGCGCGTTGCCGCTGGAATAAGGCGCTGAACGCGATCCAATGCCCAAATACGAACGATCGGGCAATCATTACGAATACGCTTACGCTAACAGCGCACACGCCAAAAAGCTGCGCGCAGTAGTACGCCAGCATTTGCGTAGCGAACCCTTGGCGCTGCCCTCAATAAGAAAAGCGAAACTGGCGCACTAAATACGCAAACGCGCGCAACAAGCGACGAGTAGACGCTTCGGCGCAACTAAGGCGACATCAGCATTACCGCGCACTGCGCGCACACATCGCGATCGCGACAATAAGCGCGCCGATCCACGCATACGCGCATCGCGACGCACATAGCAGACATGCGCGAACTAGGCGCACGCAAATACGCACGCAAACACGTGCGCAAGATGCGCGCGCGCATATAGACAGAATACAAAAAAGGCCGTCATTACTAATTACCGCAAGTGCAACGAATAACACGCAAATAACCGAGCTGGCGCGCAATGCGCGCGAAATGCGCGCACAAGAGCACACGCAGTACGCACGATTACGCGCGCAAATAGCCCACGCCAGTAAACCAACGCGCTCAACGATGCGCCGCCTATCACGCGCGCGAATAACGGCGAGAAATCGCAGCATATACGCGCGCAGAGGCGCTGCCATTATTACGCATTACGCGCACAGCACGCAGAGCCCGATTTATGCGCGCAACTAAGAGCGCATATGCAACCAGCGCGCATACGAGCCAGCGCGCGAAAACGCGCACGCTACCTGCGCGCACAGCGCACGCCGTCGCGATTTAGCGGGAATAGCGCAACGCATATAGCGCATCTACGCGCGCATACGCGCACGTAAATATCAGCGTACGCGTAGTATCCGCAGAAAATACGCATGCAATACGCGCGCAATTACACACGCAATACACGCAAATACGCGCAAAAAGCGCACACGCCGTACTCACGCATTTACGCGCGCAACTAAGCGCGCACGCCAGACGCACGCTTTACGTCGCAGAAGCGCGCAAAGTACCCGCATTCATGCGCGCAACAGCGCGCTCATGAAACGACGGGCATCGCGCAAAAGCACGCAATAGCGCGAACTGGGCGAAACACGCAACGCGCGACAGGACAGTACGCATTTAGCCGCACTAAGCGCTCACGCACGAATAACGCAATAGCGCGCCAACCACGCATACGCGCGCAAAGCGCACATACGATTTAGCGCGCACAGCGCAGATGGCATAGCGCGCACTAGCCCCGCACGAAACGCGGGGGGGGGGGGGGGGGGGGGGGGGGGGGGGGGGGGGGGGGGGGGGGGGGGGGGGGGGGGGGGGGGGGGGGGGGGGGGGGGGGGGGGGGGGGGGGGGGGGGGGGGGGGGGGGGGGGGGGGGGGGGGGGGGGGGGGGGTCCCCATTTAGCGCGAACTAAGCGCGAACCAATACCACGCATTACGCGCGCAACAGGCGCACGAAATACCACGAAAATTACGCGACTAGTGCGAGAAAAATACGCGAAAATAGCGGCAAAAAGGGCCCAACCCCAAATACGCACGCATTTACGCGCGCAACAAAGGCCCACGATACCACGCATTTAGCGGCAACGTGCGCCAAATACGCAGCAATACGCGCCCCATTAAAGCCCCAAAATACCCCGCATACCCCAAAAAAAGGGCCCCATACGCCGCGCAATACCCGCAGCAAAAACGCGCAATAAGGCCAAAAAAAACCCGAAAATAGCGCGCAACAAAGCGCCCCCATACCACGAACGGCGCAAAAAGCGCGCACGATACGCACGCATTTAGCCGAATAAGCGCGAAAACCATACCCCGATTAGCGCGAACTAAGCGCGCCCAATACCACGAAAAGGGGCGAACTAGCGCCAGAAAATACGACGAAATAAGCGCAACAAAGGCGCACCAAATACCACGCAAATACGCGCGAAAAAGGCGACGCCATACCCCATTTAGCGCGCAACAAAAGCGCCCCAAATACCCGAAAATAGCGCGAAAAAAAAGGCCCCCAAAAATACCACGAAAATAGCGCGAACAAGCGCCCCCAAAATACCACGCATTTACGCGCGCAAAAAAGCGCCCGCCCCCCCCCCCAAAAACCCCCCCCAACCAGTTTTGCGTGGTATTCTTTCGCGCTTACTTGCGCGGTAAATGCGTGAAATGGGGGGCGCCCCTTAGGTTGTGCGGCGTAAATGCGGGGGTTTACTGGGGGGTTTGGGGCGCATAGTTGCGCGCGTTGCGTGCGTATGGCGTGCGCGCTTAGTTGCGCGCGTAAATGCGTGCGTACTGGCGGGCGTTTTGTTGGCGCGAAAATTTGCGTGGTATGTGTGCGCGCATAGTTGCGCGCGTAAATGCGTGCGTACTGGGTGCGCGCTTAGTTGCGCGCGTAAATGCGTGCGTACTGGCGTGCGCGCTTAGTTGCGCGCGTAAATGCGTCGTATGGCGTGGCTTTTTGTTGCGCGCGTATTTGCGTGTGTATTTGAGTGCGCGCTTATTTTCGCGCTTATTTGCGTGCGTATATGAGTGCGCTTTTAGTTGCGCGCATAAATGCGGGCGTACTGGCGTGCGCACTTAGTTGCGCGCGTATTTGCGTGTGTATTTGCGTGCGCGCTTAGTTCCGCGCTTATTTGCGTGCGTATTTTCGTGCGCGCGTAGTTGCGCCCGTCGTTTCGTGTGTATATGAGAGCGCGCTTAGTTGCGCGCATGAATGCGGGCGTACTGGTGTGCGCGCTTACTTGCGAGCGTTAAAGCGTGCGTACTGGCGTGCGCGCTTAGTTGCGCGCGTAAATGCGTGAGTACTGGCGTGTGCGCTTTGTTGCGCGCGTATTTGCGTGTGTATTTGCGTGTGCTCTTAATTGCGCGCGTATTTGCATGCGTATTTGTCTGCGGACGTAGCTACGCGTACATTTGCGTGAGTATTTACGTGCGCACGTAGTTGCGCGCGTAGATGCGTGCGTATATGCGTTCGCGCTTAGTTGCCCGCATAAATGCGGACGTACTGGCGTGCGCACTTAGTTGCGCGCGTAAATGCGTGCGTACTGGCGTGCGCGCTTTTTTGCGCGCGTATTTGCGTGTGTATTTGCGTGCGCGCTTAGTTGCGCGCATGGTTTCGTGCGTATATGAGTGCGCTCTTAGTTGCGCGCATAAATGCGGGCGTACTGGCGTGCGCACTTAGTTGCGCGCGTAAATGCGTAAATAATGGCATACGCGCCTACTTGCGCGCGTATATGCGTGCGAATTTGCATGCGCACGTTATTGCGCGCGTATTTGCGTGCGTATATGCGCGCGCGCATCGTTGAGCGCGTAAATGCGTGTGTACTGGCGTGGGCGCTTATTTGCGCGCGTAAATGCGTGCGTACTGGCGTGTGCTCTTAGTTGCGCGCGTATTTGCGCGCGCATTTGTCTGCGCACGTAGCTACGCGTATATTTGCGTGTGTATATACGTTCGCGCTTACTTGCGCGTGTAAATGCGTAAGTAATGGCGTACGCGCCTATTTGCGTGTGTAGTTCTGTGCGTATATGCGCGCGCGCATCTTTGCGCACGTGTTTGCGTGCGTATTTGCGTGCGCACGTAGTTCCGCGCATTGTTGCGTGCGTATGTGCGTGCGCGCTTAGATGCGCGCGTAAATGCGTGCGTACTGGCGGGCGCGCTTACTTGTGCGCGTAAATGCGTGCGTACTGGTGTGCGCGCATAGTTGCGCGCGTAAATGCGTGCGTACTGGCGTGCGCGCTTAGTTGCGCGCGTAAATGCGTATGTACTGGCGTGTGCGCTTTGTTGCGCGCGTATTTGCGTGTGTATTTGAGTGCGCGCTTAGTTTCGCGCTTATTTGCGTGCGTATATGAGTGCGCTTTTAGTTGCGCGCATAAATGCGGGCGTACTGGCGTGCGCACTTAGTTGCGCGCGTAAATGCGTAAGTAATGGCGTACGCGCGTACTTGCGCGCGTATTTGCGTGCGTATTTGGCCGCGCACGTAGTTGCGCGTGTATTTACGTGCGTATATGCATGAGCGCTTAGTTGCGGGCGTAAATGCGTGCGTACTGGCGTGCGCGCTTAGATGCGCGCATAAATGCAGATATAATGGCGTGCGTGCATTCTTGCGCGCGTATATGCGTGCGAATTTGCATGCGCACGTTATTGCCCGCGTATTTGCGTGCGTATATGCGCGCGCGCATCGTTGAGCGCGTAAATGCGTGTGTACTGGCGTGGGCGCTTAGTTGCCCGCGTAAATGCGTGCGTACTGGCGTGTGCTCTTAGTTGCGCGCGTATTTGCGCGCGTATTTGTCTGCGCACGTAGCTACGCGTATATTTGCGTGTGTATTTACGTGCGCACGTAGTTGCGCGCGTATATGCGTGCGTATATACGTTCGCGCTTAGTTGCGCGCGTAAATGCGTAAGTAATGGCGTACGCGCCTATTTGCGTGTGTAGTTCTGTGCGTATATGCGCGCGCGCATCGTTGCGCACGTGTTTGCGTTGCGTATTTGCGTGCGCACGTAGTTGCGCGCATTGTTGCGTGCGTATGTGCGTGCGCGCTTAGATGCGCGCGTAAATGCGTGCGTACTGGCGGGCGCGCTTAGTTGTGCGCGTAAATGCGTGCGTACTGGTGTGCGCGCATAGTTGCGCGCGTAAATGCGTGCGTACTGGCGTGCGCGCTTAGTTGCGCGCGTAAATGCGTGCGTACTGGCGTGTGCGCTTTGTTGCGCGCGTATTTGCGTGGTATTTGGTGCGCGCTTAGTTTCGCGCTTATTTGCGTGCGTATATGAGTGCGCTTTTAGTTGCGCGCATAAATGCGGGCGTACTGGCGTGCGCACTTAGTTGCGCGCGTAAATGCGTAAGTAATGGCGTACGCGCCTACTTGCGCGCGTATTTGCGTGCGTATTTGGCTGCGCACGTAGTTGCGCTGTATTACGTGCGTATATGCATGCGCTTAGTTGCGGGCGTAAATGCGTGCGTACTGGCGTGCGCGCTTAGATTCGCGCGTATTTCCGTGTGTATTTGCGTGCGCGCTTAGTTCCGCGCTTATTTGCGTGCGTATTTTGTGCGCGCGTAGTTGCGCCGTCGTTTCGTGGTATGAGGCGCGCTTAGTTGCGCGCATGAATGCGGGCGTACTGGTGTGCGCGCTTCTTGCGAGCGTAAATGCGTGCGTACTGGCGTGCGCGCTTAGTTGCGCGCGTAAATGCGTGAGTACTGGCGTGTGCGCTTTGTTGCGCGCGTATTTGCGTGTGTATTTGCGTGTGCCTATTGCGCGCGTATTTGCATGCGTATTTGTCTGCGCACGTATGCTACGCGTACATTTGCGTGAGTATTTACGTGCGCGTAGTTGCGCGCGTAGATGCGTGCGTATATGCGTTCGCGCTTAGTTGCCCGCATAAATGCGGACGTACTGGCGTGCGCACTTAGTTGCGCGCGTAAATGCGTGCGTACTGGCGTGCGCGCTTTGTTGCGCGCGTATTTGCGTGGTATTTGCGTGCGCGCTTAGTTGCGCGCTGATTGCGTGCGTATATGGTGCGCTCTTAGTTGCGCGCATAAATGCGGGCGTCTGCGTGCGCTTAGTTGCGCGCGTAAATGCGTAAATAATGGCATGCGCCTACTTGCGCGCGTATATGCGTGCGATTTGCTGCGCACGTTATTGCGCGCGTATTTGCGTGCGTATATGCGGCGCGCATCGTTGAGCGCGTAAATGCGTGTGTACTGGCGTGGGCGCTTATTTGCGCGCGTAAATGCGTGCGTACTGGCGTGTGCTCTTAGTTGCGCGCGTATTTGCGCGCGCATTTGTCTGCGCACGTAGCTACGCGTATATTTGCGTGTGTATATACGTTCGCGCTTACTTGCGCGTGTAAATGCGTAAGTAATGGCGTACGCGCCTATTTGCGTGTGTAGTTCTGTGCGTATATGCGCGCGCGCATCTTTGCGCACGTGTTTGCGTGCGTATTTGGCCGCGCACGTAGTTGCGCGTGTATTTACGTGCGTATACGCATGAGCGCTTAGTTGCGGGCGTAAATGCGTGCGTACTGGCGTGCGCGCTTAGATGCGCGCATAAATGCAGATATAATGGCGTGCGTGCATTCTTGCGCGCGTATATGCGTGCGAATTTGCATGCGCACGTTATTGCGCGCGTATTTGCGTGCGTATATGCGCGCGCGCATCGTTGAGCGCGTAAATGCGTGTGTACTGGCGTGGGCGCTTAGTTGCCCGCGTAAATGCGTGTGTACTGGCGTGTGCTCTTAGTTGCGCGCGTATTTGCGCGCGTATTTGTCTGCGCACGTAGCTACGCGTATATTTGCGTGTGTATTTACGTGCGCACGTAGTTGCGCGCGTATATGCGTGCGTATATACGTTCGCGCTTAGTTGCGCGCGTAAATGCGTAAGTAATGGCGTACGCGCCTATTTGCGTGTGTAGTTCTGTGCGTATATGCGCGCGCGCATCGTTGCGCACGTGTTTGCGTGCGTATTTGCGTGCGCACGTAGTTGCGCGCATTGTTGCGTGCGTATGTGCGTGCGCGCTTAGATGCGCGCGTAAATGCGTGCGTACTGGCGGGCGCGCTTAGTTGTGCGCGTAAATGCGTGCGTACTGGTGTGCGCGCATAGTTGCGCGCGTAAATGCGTGCGTACTGGCGTGCGCGCTTAGTTGCGCGCGTAAATGCGTGCGTACTGGCGTGTGCGCTTTGTTGCGCGCGTATTTGCGTGTGTATTTGAGTGCGCGCTTAGTTTCGCGCTTATTTGCGTGCGTATATGAGTGCGCTTTTAGTTGCGCGCATAAATGCGGGCGTACTGGCGTGCGCACTTAGTTGCGCGCTTAAATGCGTAAGTAATGGCGTACGCGCCTACTTGCGCGCGTATTTGCGTGCGTATTTGGCTGCGCACGTAGTTGCGCGTGTATTTACGTGCGTATATGCATGAGCGCTTAGTTGCGGGCGTAAATGCGTGCGTACTGGCGTGCGCGCTTAGATTCGCGCGTATTTGCGTGTGTATTTGCGTGCGCGCTTAGTTCCGCGCTTATTTGCGTGCGTATTTTCGTGCGCGCGTAGTTGCGCCCGTCGTTTCGTGTGTATATGAGAGCGCGCTTAGTTGCGCGCATGAATG
>JAODUO010003884.1:0-11028 GCA_025642075.2 Ridgeia piscesae | reverse complement strand
TACGAACAAAAAATAGCTTTTAATATAAAACATGACAGCAAGAGTTTTTATGCGTATGTTCGAAGTAAACAGAAAGTTCAGGATAAGGACGGTCCTCTAGAAGGTAGTGATGGAAACATAATAACAAAGGGATTGTTAATGGCAGAAACCTAAATGAGTATTTTAGTTCGGTGTTTACCAGGGAAGATATTAGTATAATACCAGTACTTGAGACTAAGTTCGAAGGGTGAGAGTTTGACTATTTAGTCCTCTCCAGTCTAGTCGCCCTCTCACGTCTAGTCGCCCTGTTTCGTGTAGTCGCCCTCTCCCTTGCTGTCGCCGACTCCCGTCTAGCCGCCGTCTCCCGTCTAGTCACCCTCTCCCGTGTAGTCGCCCTGTCCCGTATATTCTCACTCTCCCGTCCGGTCTAGTCGCCGTCTGTAACCGCTCTCTCACGCCATCCGCCCTGTCGCGTCTAGACGCCCTCTCCTGTCTAGCTGCCCTCTCCAGTATAGCCACCCTATCTCGTTTAGCAGAACTCTCTCACCCTCTACCCTCTAACTACCGTCTCCCATCTAGCCGCCGTCTCAAGACTAGTCGCCATCTCCCATGTTGTCGCCCTCTCCCGTCTTGTCGCCCTCTCACGTCTTGTCGCCCTCTCCCGTCTAGTCGCTCTCTCCCCTCTAACATCTTTCTCCCTTCTAGCCGAACACTCCTGTCTAAATCTCCTCTCCCGTCTAGCCGCCTTCTCCCGTCTAGTCGCTCTTTCCCGTCTTGCCGCCTTGTCCCGTTTAGCCGCCCTCTCCCGTCTAGCCGCTCTCTCCAGTCTGGTCGCCCTCTCCAGTTTAGCCGCCCTCTCCCACCTTTTCGCCATCTACTGTCTAATCGCCCTCTTCCGTTTAGCCGCTCTCTCATGTCTGGTCGCCCTCTCCCGTCTAGTCGCTCTTTCCCTTCTAGTCGACTTCTCCCGTCTATTCGCCGACTCCCGTTTAGCCGCCCTCCCTCGCCCTCTCCCCTAACCACCTTTTCCTTCTACCGCCGTCTCCGTCTGTCGCCCTCTCCTGTGTCGCCCTGTCCCGTCTAGTCGCTTTCTCCCCTCAAACGGCTTCTCCCTCTAGCCGCCCAATCCCGTCTGGTCGCCCTGTCCCGTATAGTCTCCGTCTTCCGTCTAGCAGCCGTGTCCCGTCTTTTCGCACTTTCCCGTCAAGCCGCCCTCTCCCGTCTACCAGCTTTCACCCGTCTTGTTGCCCTCTCCCTCTTTGTCACTCACTCTCGTCTAGTCGCCCTCTCCCTTCTAGCTGCCGTTTCCCATCTAGCTGCCCTCTCCTGTCTAGACGCTCTCATCCGTCTACTCGCCCCCTCTAGACGCCCGCTCCCGTCTAGTCGCCCAATCTGGCCGCCCTCTATCGTCTAGCCGCCCACTCACGTCTAGCAGCCCTCCCCTGTCTAGCCGACCTCTCCGTCTAGTCGCTCCCTCATGCCTAGTCGCTCTCTCCCTTCTAACCGCTTTCTCTCGTCTAGCCGCCCACTCCCGTCTAATCGCCCTCTCCCGCCTAGTCACCCTCTCTCGTCCAGTCGCTCTCTCCCATCTAAGCGCTTTCTCCCGTGTAGCTCCCACTCCCGTCTAATCGCCCCCTCCCGTCAAGCCGCCCTCTCATTTCTATTCGTTCTCTCCCGTCTTGTTGTATTCTCCCGTCTTGTCGCCCTCTCCCATTTAGCCGCCCTCTACCGTCTAGTCGCTCTCTCCACTTTAAGAGCTTTTTAATATACAGCTGAAATTCGAAATTCAAAGAGAAGCTACGAACAAAAAATAGCTTTTAATATAAAACATGACAGCAAGAGTTTTTATGCGTACGTTCGAAGTAAACAGAAAGTTCAGGATAAGGTCGGTCCTCTAGAGTAGTGATGGAAACATAATAACAAAGGGATTGTTAATGGAGAAACCTAAATGAGTATTTTAGTTCGGTGTTTACCAGGGAAGATATTAGTATATACCAGTACTTGAGACTAAGTTCGAAGGGTGAGAGTTTGACTATTTAGTCCTCTCCAGTCTAGTCGCCCTCTCACGTCTAGTCGCCCTGTTTCGTGTAGTCGCCCTCTCCCTTGCTGTCGCCGACTCCCGTCTAGCCGCCGTCTCCCGTCTAGTCACCCTCTCCGTGTAGTCGCCCTGTCCCGTATATTCTCACTCTCCCGTCCGGTCTAGTCGCCGTCTGTAACCGCTCTCTCACGCCATCCGCCCTGTCGCGTCTAGACGCCCTCTCCTGTCTAGCTGCCCTCTCCAGTATAGCCACCCTTCTCGTTTAGCAGAACTCTCTACCCTCTACCCCTAACTACCGCTCCCATCTAGCCGCCGTCTCAAGACTAGTCGCCATCTCCCATGTTGTCGCCCTCTCCCGTCTTGTCGCCCTCTCACGTCTTGTCGCCCTCTCCCGTCTAGTCGCTCTCTCCCCTCTAACATCTTTCTCCCTTCTAGCCGAACACTCCTGTCTAATCTCCTCTCCCGTCTAGCCGCCTTCTCCCGTCTAGTCGCTCTTTCCCGTCTTGCCGCCTTGTCCCGTTTAGCCGCCCTCTCCCGTCTAGCCGCTCTCTCCAGTCTGGTCGCCCTCTCCAGTTTAGCCGCCCTCTCCCACCTTTTCGCCATCTCCTGTCTAATCGCCCTCTTCCGTTTAGCCGCTCTCTCATGTCTGGTCGCCCTCTCCCGTCTAGTCGCTCTTTCCCTTCTAGCCGACTTCTCCCGTCTATTCGCCGACTCCCGTTTAGCCGCCCTCCCTCGCCCTCTGCCCTCTAACCACCTTTTCCTTTCTAGCCGCCGTCTCCCGTCTAGTCGCCCTCTCCCGTGTAGTCGCCCTGTCCCGTCTAGTCGCTCTCTCCCCTCAAACGGCTTTCTCCCATCTAGCCGCCCAATCCCGTCTGGTCGCCCTGTCCCGTATAGTCTCCGTCTCCCGTCTAGCAGCCGTGTCCCGTCTTTTCGCACTTTCCCGTCAAGCCGCCCTCTCCCGTCTACCAGCTTTCACCCGTCTTGTTGCCCTCTCCCTCTTTGTCACTCACTCTCGTCTAGTCGCCCACTCCCTTCTAGCTGCCGTTTCCCATCTAGCTGCCCTCTCCCGTCTAGACGCTCTCATCCGTCTACTCGCCCCCTCTAGACGCCCGCTCCCGTCTAGTCGCCCAATCTGGCGTCCTCTATCGTCTAGCCGCCCACTCACATCTAGCAGCCCTCCCCTGTCTAGCCGACCTCTCCCGTCCAGTCGCTCCCTCATGCCTAGTCGCTCTCTCCCTTCTAACCGCTTTCTCTCGTCTAGCCGCCCACTCCCGTCTAATCGCCCTCTCCCGCCTA
The DNA here is from genome assembly GCA_025642075.2 of Ridgeia piscesae. Taxonomy (NCBI): domain Eukaryota; kingdom Metazoa; phylum Annelida; class Polychaeta; order Sabellida; family Siboglinidae; genus Ridgeia; species Ridgeia piscesae. The sequence continues at coordinate 7,715 of JAODUO010003884.1, read as the reverse complement.
GTCTCGTCCAGTCGCTCTCTCCCATCTAAGCGCTTTCTCCCGTGTAGCTCCCACTCCCGTCTAATCGCCCCCTCCCGTCAAGCCGCCCTCTCATTTCTATTCGTTCTCTCCCGTCTTGTTGTATTCTCCCGTCTTGTCGCCCTCTCCCATTTAGCCGCCCTCTACCGTCTAATCGCTCTCTCCCCTTTAAGAGCTTTTTAATATACAGCTGAAATTAGAAATTCAAAGAGAAGCTACGAACAAAAAATTGCTTTTAATATAAAACATGACAGCAAGAGTTTTTATGCGTATGTTCGAAGTAAACAGAAAGTTCAGGATAAGGACGGTCCTCTAGAAGGTAGTGATGGAAACATAATAACAAAGGGATTGTTAATGGCAGAAACCTAAATGAGTATTTTAGTTCGGTGTTTACCAGGGAAGATATTAGTATACTACCAGTACTTGAGACTAAGTTCTAAGGGTGAGAGTTTGACAATTTAGTCCTCTCCAGTCTAGTCGACCTCTCACGTCTAGTCGCCCTGTTTCGTGTAGTCGCCCTCTCCCTTGTTGTCACCGACTCCCGTCTAGTCGCCCTCTCCCGCCAAGTCGCCCTCTCCCATTTCGTCGCCCTCTCACCTCTAATCACCGTCTCACATGTATCCGCCGTCTACCGTGTAGTCGCCATCTTCCGTCTTATCGCCCTCTCCCGTCTAGTCGCCCTCTCCCGTTTAGCCGCCCTCTCACGTCTAGTCGCCCTCTCTCGTCCAGTCGCTCTCTCCCATCTAAACGCTTTCTCCCGTGTAGCTCCCACTCCCGTCTAATCACCCCCTCCCGTCAAGCCGCCCTCTCCCTTCTATTAGTTCTCTCCCGTCTAGTCGCCCTCTCTCGTCTTGTCGCCCTCTTCCGTCTAGTCGCCCTGTTCCTTCTTGTCGCCTTCTCCCGTTTAGCCGCCCTCTACCGTCTAGTCGCTCTCTCCCCTTTAAGAGCTTTCTCCCGACTAGCCGCACGCTCCCGTCTAATTTCCTATCCCGTCTAGCCACCTTCTTCCGTCTAGTCGGTCTCTCCAGTCTAGTCGCCCTCTCTCGGCTAGTCGCCCTCTCCTGTCTAGTCGCCATCTCCCCTCTTTTCGCCATCTCCCCTCTAGTCGCCCTTTCCTTCTAGTCGCCCTCTCCGTTTTTTGTCGCCATCTCCCGTGTAGTCGCCCTCTCCCGTCTAGTCGCCCTTTCCCGTCTAGTCGCCCTCTCCCCTCTACCCGCCGTCTCCCATCTGGCCGACGTCTTCCCTCTAGTCGCCCTCTCCGTGTTGTCGCTCTCTCCCGTGTAACAGCCCTCTCCCGGCTAGTCGGATTCTACCGTCATCTCGCCCTCTTTCGTCTAGTCGCCCTCTCCCTTCTTGTCGCCATCTCCCGTCTAGTCGCCCTCTCTCGTCTAGTCGCCCTATCCCGTCTAGTCGTCCTCTGCCCTCTAGCCGCCGACTCCCATCTAGCCGCCGTCTTCCCTCTAGTCGCCCTCTCCCGTCTTGTCGCCCTGTCCCGTATATTTTCCCTCTCACGTCCGGTCTAGTCGGCGTCTCTAACCGCTCTCTCCCGCCATCCGCCCTGTCCCGTCTAGACGCCGTCTCCCGAATAGCCACCCTCTCTCGTTTAGCAGAACTCTCTCACCCCTTACCCTCTAACTACCGCCTCCCATCTAGCCGCCGTCTCAAGACTAGTCGCCATCTCCCGTCTTGTCCCCCTCTCCCGTCTAGTCGCCCTCTCCCGTTTAGCCACCCTCTCACGTCTAGTCGCCCTCTCTCGTCTAGTCGTTCTCTCCCCTCAAACATATTTCTCCCTTCTAGCTGCACACTCCTGTCTAATCTCCTCTCCCGTCTAGCCGGATTCTCCCGTCTAGTCGCCCTCTCCCGTTTAGCCGCTCTCTCGTGTCTGGTCGCCCTCTCCCGTCCAGTCGCTCTTTCCCTTCCAACCGACTTCTCCCGTCTATTCGCCCACTCCCGTTTAGCCGTCCTCTCTCATCCTCTGCTCTCTAACCACATTTTCCCATCTGGCCGCCGTCTCCCGTCTAGTCACCCTCTCCCATTTTGTCGCCCTGTCCCGTCTACTCACCCTCTCCCTTTAGCCGCCCTCTCCCGTGTAGTCGCCCTGTCCCGTATAGTCTCCCTCTCCCGTCTAGCAGCCGTGTCCCGTATTTTCGCCCTTTCCCGTCAAGCCGCCCTCTCCCGTCTACCAGCCCTCACCCGCCTTGTCGCCCTCTCCCTCTTTGTCTCCCACTCTAGTCTAGTCGCCCTCTCCTTTCTAGCTGCAGTTTCCCATCTAGCTGCCGTCTCCCGTCTAGACTCTCTCATCCGTCTAGTCGCCCCCTCTAGACGCCCGGTCCCGTCTAGTCTCCCTATCCAGTGTAGACGCCATCTCCCGTCTAGCAGCCTTGTCCCGTATATTCGCCCTTTCCCGTCAAGCCGCCCACTCCCGCCTAGCAGCCGTCTCCTGTATAGTCGCCTTATCCCCAGCAGCCGCCCTCTCCCTCCTAACCGCACTCTCGCGTCTAGTCGCCCATTCTGGCCGCCCACTCACGTCTAGTCGCTCTGTCCCGTCTAGCCTCCCTCTCCAGTCTAGCCACCCTCTCCTGTCTAAGCGCCCTCTCCCGTCTAACCGCCCTATCCCGTCTTGTCGCTCTCTGCCCCTCTAACCGATTTCTCTCGTCTAGCCGCCCACTCGCGTCTAGTCGCCCTCTCCCGTCTTATCGCCCTCTCCCGTCTAGTCACCCTCTCCCGTTTAGCAGCCCTATCCCGTCTAGCCGCTCTCTCCCATCTAAACGCTTTCTCCCATCTAGTCCCCACTCCCGTCTAATCGCACTCTCCCGTCCAGCCGCTCTCACCCGTCCAGTCGTTCTCTCCTGTCTAGTCGCCCTCTGTCGTCTAGTCGCCTTGTCTCCCGTGTAGTTGCCCTCTCCCTTCTTGTTGCAATCTCCCGTCTACTCGCCCTCTCAAGTCTAGTCCCCCTATCCCGTCTTGTCGTCCTCTCCCACCTTGTCGCGATTTCCTGTCTAGTCGCCCTCTCCCGTATAGTCTCTCTTTCCCTTCTAACCGAATTCTCCCGTCTATTCGCCCACTCCCGTTTAGCCGCCCTCCCTCGCCCTCTGCCCTATAACCACCTTTTCCGATCTAGCCGCCCTCTCCGGTCTAGTCACCCTCTCCCGTTTTGTCGCCCTGTCCCGTCTACTCACCCTCTCCCTTTAGCCGCCCTCTCCCGTCTAGTCGCTCTCTCCCCTCTAACCGCTTTCTCCCATCTAGCCGCCCACTCCCGTCTGGTCGCCTTGTCCTGTATAGTCTCCCGTCTAGACTCTCTCATCCGTCTAGTCGCTCCCTTTAGACGCCCGCTCCCGTCTAGCAGCCGTCTCCTGTATAGTCGCCCTATCTCCTGCAGCAGCCCTCTCCCCCCTATCCGCCCTCTCCCGTCTTGTCGCCCAATCTGGCCGCCCTCCATCGTCTAGCCGCCCACTCACGTCTAGTCGCTCCGTCCAGTCTAGCCTCCCTCTCCAGTCTAGCCACCCTCTCCCGTCCAGCCGCCCTGTCCCACCTAGCCGCCCTCTCCCGTCTAGCAGCCCTCTCCTGTCTAACCGACCTCTCGCGTCTAGTCGCTCCCTCATGCCTAGTCGCTCTCTCCCCTCTAACCGCTCCCGTCTAGTCGCCCTCTCCCGTTTCGTCGCCCTCTCACCTCTAATCACCGTCTCACATGTAGCCGCCGTCTACCGTGTAGTGGATATCTTCCGTCTTATCGCCCTCTCCCGTCTAGTCGCCCTCTCCCGTTTAGCCGCCCTCTCCCGTCTAGTCGCCCTCTCTCGTTCAGTCACTCTCTCCCATATAAACGCTTTCTCCCGTGTAGCCCCCACTCCCGTCTAATCGCCACTTCCCGTCAAGCCGCCCTCTCCCTTCTATTCGTTCTCTCTCGTCTAGTAGTCCTCTGCCCTCTATCCGCCGACTCCCATCTAGCCGCCGTCTTCCCTCTAGTCGCCCTTTCCCGTCGTGTCGCCCTGTCCCGTATGTTCTCCCTCTCCCGTCCGGTCTAGTCGCCGTCTCTAACCGCTCTCTCCCGCCTTCCGCCCTCTCCTGTCTAGACGCCCTCTCCTGTCTAGCTGCCCTCTCCAGTATAGCCACCCTCTCTCGTTTAGCCGAACTCTCTCACCATCTACCCTCTAACTACCGTCTCCCATCTAGCCGCCGTCTCAAGACTAGTCGCCATCTCCCGTCCTGTCGCCCTCTCCCGTCTTGTCGCCCTCTCACGTCTTGTCACCCTCTCCCGTCTAGTGGCTCTCTCCCCTCTAACATCTTTCTCCCTTATACCCGCACACTCCTGTCTAATCTCCTCTCCCGTCAAGCCGCCTTCTCCCGTCTAGTCGCTCTTTCCCGTCTTGTCACCCTGTCCTGTTTAGCATCTCTCTCCCGTCTAGCCGCTCTGTCCAGTCTGGTCGCCCTCTCTAGATTAGCCGCCCTCTCCCACCTTGTCGCCATCTCCCGTCTAGTCGTCCTGTCCCGTATAGCCGCTCTCTCGTGTCTGGTCGCCCTCTCCCGTCTAGTCGCTCTCTCCCCTCTAACCGCTTTCTCCCATCTAGCCGCCCACTCCTGTCTACCAGCCTTCACCCGTCTTGTCGCCCTCTCCCTCTTTGTCACCCACTCTCGTCTAGTCGCCCTCTCCCTTCTAGCAGCCGTTTCCCATCCAGCTGCCGTCTCCCGTCTAGACTCTCTCATCCGTCTAGTCGCCCCCTCTAGACGCCCGCTCCCGTCTAGCAGCCGTCTCCTGTATAGTCGCCCTATCCCCTGCAGCCGCCCTCTCCCTCCTAACCGCCCTCGCCCATCTAGTCGCCCAATCTGGCCGCCCTCTATCGTCTAGCCGCCCACTCACGTCTAATCGCTCTGTCCCGTCTAGCCTCCCTCTCCAGTCTAGCCACCCTCTCCCGTGTATCCGCCCTGTCCCACCTAGCCGCCCTCTCCCGTCTAGCAGCCCTCTCGTGTCTAACCGTCCTCTCCCGTCTAGTCGCTCCCTCATGCCTAGTTGCTCTCTCCCCTCTAATCGCTTCTCTCGTCTAGCCGCCCAATCCCGTCTAATCGCCCTCTCCCGTCTAGCCGTCCACTCCCGTCTAGTCGCTCTTTCCCGTCTAGTCGCCCTCTCCCGCCTTGTCGCACTCTACCGTCTTGTTGCTCTCTGAACTCTAACCGCTTTCTCCAGTCTAGTTGCTCTCTTCCGTGTAGTCTTCCTCTGCCACCTTCTCGACGACTCCCATCTTGTCGTTCTCTCCCGTGTAGTCGCCCTGTCCCGTCTAGTCGCCCTCTCCCGTCTAGTCGCCCTCTCCCGTCTCGTCGCTCTCTCCCGTCTAGTCTCCTTCTTCGTTTTGTCGCCCTCTCCCTTCTAGTCGTCCTCTCTTGTTTTGCAGACCGCTCCCGTCTTGTCGCCATCCCCCGTCTAGTCGCCCTCTCCCGTTTTGTCTCTCTGTCCCCTGTAACCGACTTCTCCCGTCTAGTCGCCCTCCCCTGCCTTGTCGCCATCTCCCGTCTAGTCGCCCTCTCCCCTCTAACCGCTTTCTCGCATATAGCCGCCCACTCCCGATTAATCGCTCTCTCCTGTCTAGCCGCCCTCTCCCGTCTAGTGGCTCTCTTCCGTCTAGTCGCCCTCCCTGTCTAGTCGCCCTGTCACGTCTAGTCGCCCTCTTTCGTCTAGTCGCCCTCTCCCTTCTTGTCGCCGACTACCGTTTAGTCGCCCTCTCCCGCCAACTCGCCCTCTCCCGTTTCGTCGCCCTCTCACTTCTAGTCATCCTCTCACATGTAGCCGCCGTCTACCGTATAGTCGCTCTCTCCCCTCAAACCGCTTTCTCCCATCTAGCCGCCCACTCCCGCCAGGTCGCCCTGTCCCGTATAGTCTCCGTCTCCCGTCAAGCCGCCCTCTCCCGTCTACCAGCCTTCACCCGTCTTGTCGTCCTCTCCCTCTTTGTCACCCACTCTCGTCTAGTCGCCCTCTCTCTCTCTCTTCTAGCTGCCGTTTCCCATCTACCTGCCGTCTCCCGTCTAGACGTTATCATCCGTCTAGTCGCCCCCTCTAGACGCCCGCTCCCGTCTAGCAGCCGTCTCCTGTATAGTCGCCCTATCCCCTGCAGCCGCCCTCTCCCTCCTAACCGCCATCTCCCGTCTAGTCGCCCAATCTGGCCGCCCTATATGGTCTAGCCGCCCACTCACGTCTAGTCGCTCTGTCCCGTCTAGCCTCCCTCTCCAGTCTAGCAACCCTATCCCGTCTAGCCGCCCTGTCCCACCTAGCCGCCCTCTCCCGTCTAGCAGCCCTCTCCTGTCTAATCGACCTCTCCCGTCTAGTCTCTCCCTCATGCCTAGTCGCTCTCTCCCCTCTAAGCGCTTTCTCTCGTCTACCCGCCCACTCCCGTGTAATCGCCCTCTCCCGTCAAGCCGTCCTCTACCGACTAGTCGCTCTTTCCCGTCTTGTCACACTCTACCGTCTTGTTGTCCTCTGCTCTCTAACCGCTTTCTCCCGTCTAACCGCGCAATCCCTTCTAATATCCCTCTCCCGTCCAACCGCCCTCTCCTGTCTAGTCGCTCTCTCCCGTGTAGTCGCCCTGTCCACCTTCTCGACGACTCCCGTCTAGTCGTTCTCTCACGTGTAGTCGCACTGTCCCGTCTAGTCGCCCTCTCCCGTCTAGTCGCTGTCTCCCGTCTAGTCGCCCTCTCACTTCTTGTCGCCGTGTACCGTCTATTCGCCCTCTCCTGTCTAGACGCCCTCGCCCGTCTAATCGCCCTGTTTCGTCTAGCCGCCTCTCCGTTTTGTCGCTCTCTCCCTTCTAGTCTCCGTCTCCACTTTTACAGCACCCTCCCGTCTTGTCGCCATCTCCCGTCTAGTCGCCCTCTCCCGTATAGGCGCCATCTGCTGCCTGGTCGCCCTCTCCCGCTTTGTCGCTCTCTCCCCTCTAACCGTTTACTTTCATGTAGCCGCCCACTCCCGTATAGTCGCCCTCTCCCGTCTAGCCGCCCTCTCTCGTCCTCTGCCCTCTAACCACCGTTTCCCGTCTAGCCGCCGTCTCCCGTCTAGTCACCCTCTCCCGTGTAGTCGCCCTGTCCCGTATATTCTCACTCTCCCGTCCGGTCTAGTCGCCGTCTGTAACCGCTCTCTCACGCCATCCGCCCTGTCCCGTCTAGACGCCCTCTTCTGTCTAGCTGCCCTCTCCAGTATAGCCACCCTCTCTCGATTAGCAGAACTCTCTCACCCTCTACCCTCTAACTACCGTCCCCCATCTAGCCGCCGTCTCAAGACTAGTCGCCATCTCCCATCTTGTCGCCCTCTCCCGTCTTGTCGCCCTCTCACGTCTTGTCGCCCTCTCCCGTCTAGTCGTTCTCTCCCCTCTAACATCTTTCTCCCTTTTAGCCGAACACTCCTGTCTAATCTCCTCTCCCGTCTAGCCGCCTTCTCCCGTCTAATCGCTCTTTCCCGTCTTGCCGCCTTGTCCCGTTTAGCCGCCCTCTCCCGTCTAGCCGCTGTTTCCAGTCTGGTCGCCCTCTCCAGTTTGACCGCCCTCTCCCACCTTTTCGCCACCTCCTGTCTAGTCGCCCTCTTCCGTTTAGCCGCTCTCTCATGTCTGGTCGCCCTCTCCCGTCTAGTCGCTCTTTCCCTTCTAGCCGACTTCTCCCGTCTATTCGCCGACTCGCGTTTAGCCGCCCTCCCTCGCCCTCTGCCCTCTAACCACCTTTTC
>JAODUO010003883.1:0-2500 GCA_025642075.2 Ridgeia piscesae | reverse complement strand
AAAATGGTAAATTTTTTTCGACATTCTCATTAATTTTAATCATGTATCGTTTTGATATGTTTTCCAGGACATCACTTCACAACCGAACATGGTATCGCCGCCCAGGATCGTGCATAATTTGGGAATTAGTCAAAAGTGTCGATGTACCGTATTTTTCATATTCGTAATCGCTGTACTCACATATCGCCGATACATCCTAAAAACAACCGTTGAGCTTCGGAAAACCGCAACTGAGAAACTCCTCGTCACGACGCCGTCAGTACTGCAATCGTCCCAAGATGAGGCACCAAATCGGAAGGGTTACGACGTTATGTTGTCTACACCGTGCCTCGTGATATTGGCAGGGAACAAGTCGCATAAGCGATACGCTGTCTTCTCGTCCAACTGGGACGGCGACTCGTTCACGTACTCGTTTCTGTTGTCCCTCACGACGTTGGCATGGAGACGCATTGGGTACTGCAGTGTCGTATTGATCGTCGGCGATCTACAAAAATGGCACAGTACGCCTGCAAGGCACCGAATCCTGGAGAGTACACTCGAACAAGGCGCCATTGTCGTGTTCTTACAAGGGGCGCCGTCGGTGAACTCCGTTATGTTGAGCCAGGTTGGTCGGCTGTTTGCCGCTGCATTTGTCCCTTTCAACGGTAGCTCGGACAGTGTTCTGGTGACATCAGACGCCGACATCTGGCCAGTGAAAGCTGCGACGTACGATCTGCCATCGGGTCGCGCATCTATAGTAAGCATCAACGCGTTCTGTTGTGGGTACTTCCGGCACAACGGTACCGCGTATCGCGTGCTGCCAATGTCGAATTTCGTCGCGAATGTAACAACGTGGCGGAAGCTGATCCGTCGCCATACAGTTCTCCCTTCGTGTGCTGGCGACATTCTGACATACGCCGAAAGCGTGTTTGGTGCCACTGCGAGGAAGTCCATCAAGAAAGGTGGTAATGTCGGCTGGTACATGGACCAGTACATGATGAGTATGTGGGTGGATGAATGGCAGCGACATTTCGGCAATGGTTCGGTGGCTTATGTACGGAGATAATGTCGTAAAGATCGCATCGACCGCATTAGTTGGGCGCCTCGCACACTCCATGGAGTAGTAGATGCTCATTTGCTGCTGAAATCACACAAAGAGAGGACTTGGAAGCGAGTTAGGCCGTTGCTGAACCTCCTATACGGCAACACATCGTCGGAGTTTCGTTGGTGTGAACGGTACCAGAGGCTTTTCCTCAAACTCATCTCAAAGAAGTCGTCTTTGACAACAAAGACGACGGATGCTGTGCCACTATTGAAAAACACGAATTCGCTCTGTGTTAATCCAGAATGTCAAAATGTACGCACAGCAAACTTATCTATTGGCAGGATTTAAGCCCGTAACTGAGGTTGAAATGGAATCGTTGTTGAAGTCGTCGACAAGTAAATGATTATAACTCGATCTCATTCTAACACGTCTTCTCGGGGACTGTTCGAATTATATTGTGCATATATATCTGGACTGGGGAACACTACCTCGAGACTGTCGAATCAGTCCAATTGCATCGTTGAAATAGTCATTTTTAGTGTATATTAATCCCACATGATTGACTACTATCTTTATTAGTTAGAGTGTCAAAATTATTTCGGTGATGCAAACTAGAGCATCACTAATATTCTCAGGTTGGAGACTGGCGAAATCGAAAGCGTAGGTATTGGTGATATCAGGCTTTCTATTATAATGGCGCTGTCCGTGCTATTTCAATTATATGTCTTTAACGAGGTGATTTTATTAAGTTTTGGCACATTATTATTAGTGTGGTGACTATACTTGTTAATACTCAACTTTGATTACCGTATTTAGGGGCCAAATAAGACCAAAGAGTTACATTTTATTGCTCTTTAATGTACAACCTAAACATGTATATTATTTATCTACCGTATAATGTGATTCCAACTCAGCTAAATTGCTAGCAAAATGTGACAGTTTATTTACAGGTAAACAAATTGTTTCAAGGAAATGTGGAAACCCAACATTTTGCTGTAAAACAAAATGGTTTATCGCAATTCTCCGGGGTCGACTCTAGACATAGCGAAACTCGACTGTTCTCCGGCACCTTCGTCTCAGTACATGAGAAAAAAAGTGCTTTGCAATTAAGACGAACGCACCAACGTGAATGAGGATAGCTATGTAATTCCCGACGATCGGTGGCACACGTTTCAACCATTTGTCACCATAGACGAACGGGATGTCACTTTCGAAGATGACGGTAAAGAGGAAAATGGCGGAGACAAGAAACGACAGGCCAGTGAAGTCTGTGTACATGCCAATGTTGTCAGCGGTGATGCACCGTTGCAGGACGCAGCTATGGCGAAATCGATGGTAGTAACAGCGTCCACATATGAAGCAATGACTGACGCCAACCGGTTGTACGATCTAAACATAAACAAATAAACTAAGGCATCAATGATGGGTGAGGGTTACGCACGCGTGCACGCACACGCACAAACATACAAGCACACC
>JAODUO010003882.1:0-13315 GCA_025642075.2 Ridgeia piscesae | reverse complement strand
AAAGTAAATGTTGGCGTGACACAGGGGAGCGCCTTGACCCAATTGTTGTTTATCGCTGTGGTGGAACTGATAAGCAGAAAGATTTGTATAAAAGTCATACTCCAAAAATATTGTACGCAGCTGGTCTGGCAGTGGTAGCAGATGGGGAAGCAAATCTCCAAGAACAGTTGATAGAGTGGAAATATATTTTCAGCTGACATGGAGCCAAGTAGACCTTCTTAGCAGTGTATTGTAGTTCTGCTCCGCCTTTATACCCACCTTAAATGTCATGGTACTGATTCACGTCCGGGTAATCTAGTCGGAGAGACAAGCCGTCAATCGGTGCCTTTTCGAAAACTTTCAATGTTATTAGTAAGATCATTTCTTTCAAATTAAACTATTGCTTAGAACTGTATCAGCTTAGAACATGTTAAAGGCGCTTCTTTCGAGTTTGACTTGCTCCGCGCAACATAATCGACACATCCCATGATCGTTCGACAAACAGTCACACGTGCGTGGACAGCCCAGCCCGTCTCTGCCACGCCCCACGACCGTCGTCCGGTACAAAATTACGCAACATGTGCTTGAGCGCCAGCGACCGATGTCGCTTCGATCAGCGCAGCAACTTGTCTCTTGTTTCGGCCGGCCGCATCTATTCACACTCATTCAACCGGATCGTGTTTACAAACACGCCGAACCCTGATATAACCATGTATTATATATATATATATATATGTAGACGGGGATTTATCATTGAAGACAGAACACGGTATAACTGCTTGTACCATTTATTGTGGTGTGTTCGAATAATACGGGTTATCAGAACGAAAATAAACTAAACCCAAGAAAACCTGTAAACATAAAAATATCATTACTACATGTGTTACAAATAATAACATAAGATCATTCAGGAATAGCAGGAAACACAATAATCATTGCATAATATTGATATAGGTAAATTGCCTGTAGATCATCTCAGATACCAAATAGCAGGTTAGCTCCTGTGATATTTGTAAATAGACATCAAATCTGCAAAACTCCTTGACGGACGTATCATCAATAAACACAGATGTATATTAATGTAAACACCGCTCTCCCATGTTGAGAAACGAATGCATCCTAAGTAACACCAACACAGTAATAAATCCAATTAATTATGTCGTACATATATCGGAAGTAAATACTCAGTTAATAATACATCTACAATTAAATGTATATGTTACTACATTATATCCTTCCATGCATAAGGTATAATCAATACTTATGAATGACAAATATTACTAACACAAGCGATATGTATTGTAAAAAATGAATTCCATAACATATGACAAAGCATGTAATTGTTCCTAACCAATTAATAATACATTATGACATCCATGCATGCAATCATGTGTGCTCACCCCAACTAGGAAATTGCAGAAACTACTGCAGCTGAGCACCGGCTCAGTACATGTACACAGTCTATATGTAGCTACGCTACATATCCTTGCTGTCTGTAAACAAGTAAGCAACAGTCCTATTGCCAAGCATGGTAACAATTATAACAAGTCTATCATTAACCGATTTACAACCAATTATCAGCTGTAATCTAATAACTAATTATGTCTGCTAACATAATTAATCTATAAACAATAATTAATGCGATAAGATAGCACTCTGTTAACACTCTGTGCATTCATACAAGCTCTGCAGATGACAGATCTACTAAGTGTCACATACACTCTGGCTTGTGTAGCCTCGCACTACAAGTGTAACTAGTTAGAACAACTTAGTGATTACAACAATACTTATTGAACATAAACTCATGCATATCTAGCATAATCACACAAAATACAACGTTAATAGCCTCTCTCTCTCTCTCTCTCTCTCTCTCTCTCTCTCTCTCTCTCTCTCTCTCTCTCTCTCTCTCTCTCTTTAGACTAGCCAGCTATCTTATTCAATCCAGTGGGCAGTCAGTCCAAAGTCCACTGACGGTCAACGGGATATTAATGACCATCCCCACTGTGCAGGGACTGTCCGTAACTTGACCCCGCTACACAACACCCATCAACCCAGACTACTGTCTGCTAACATCTCCGTGGGGAACATTTCAACCCAGCATCTCCTATTCAGTATTAAGACTCAATGTCATTAACAGATAATCTAGTAGCCATATAATGGTGAAACGATTTGTTTCTCACAACATAATTCAACTTGTTCTAATACACATCTGTATACCAGTGCTGAGGAAATTCCGCATCCAGTGTCAACAATTCAAGTAACAGTCTTTACCATAGTTAAATGTCAATTTGCGTATAAATAACAGTGAATAAATGCATGAAAACAGCTGCAAGCATCTCCTGGATCAATCCACCTACCTTTCATGTTCCGTTTCTTTCATTAATGAGGTGAAGCTAGTGCCCAAAAACATGGTAAAACACACAGAGTCTGTTATCACATCTTCTGTGCTTGCTCCTCAGTGGAAACTGGATATGACCCTGCTGCATTGGCTGTCACATGACACGGGGCACCACAGGGTAAACAAGGGGTGTGGCTATTAGGCTCTCCCAGCCTAGAGGCACTAATGAGTTTATTGCACTAGCATAAAGTAAAAAGGACAAAAGATTAGAAAGTATTAGTTAAGTTTTAATGAGATCATTATTCAGTAACCCTTCCTGTTACATACTCCCCTATTTAAATAGTTGCTATCCCATGAGCAACTGATCAATAATAATCAGAAGCCACGGGAATCATTTTAGAAAATGACTTACAAAAATTAATGTCCTTCCAGTTACTTATGGTTACTTGTGGGAACCTGTGCCTGTAACCAAGCTGACTGAACCATGGAACCTAAGTTCAACATAGCTTTGCTCAGCTCTTCGAATGATGGTGGTACCGTTAACTCAGTCATCCTAAGTGCTGCAGACCTTGGTAGATTGTGCGGGTTTGGATTACGCCCGGCAGTTGCACGCTTAGATCTTCTAAGTGGCATCTCATCATCGGCTGTCGACCTAGCAGTCGTTCTACCAGAGCGTTCATGTTGACTCCTAGTCTTGACACGACGGTGTCGTCGAGACTGTCGTTGATCTGACTCTGAGGTACTATCACCATCTGAATCAACAGAGGGACTGCTACGTGCCGGAGCACGAACAGGTTTACTGTCAATACTCGGCGGACCCTGAGCATCGTCACGGACAAGTGTCGGTGACTGTTCTTCCTCCAAAGTGTTATTGTCCATGGCATGTTTTAGTGACTCACAGGATTTTGGACGTTCCTCTTTCAAAGCTCCATCCTGAATCACTGGTGTCAAGGGAAGAGTTTCCGCTCGAACAGTGGGCATCTGTGGCCGGTTTACATGACGCAGTATCATCCACCGGTTCACTGGTGTGGAGCTCCCTTCCGAGGTGAACTTAGCATGGTTATCCATGACATTGTCATGTGTGCACGGACCCTCTTCTGGTGCAGTTACCATGTTGTCTGCTGGTACTCGGATATCCTTCACATCCAGTATCGCAGAACGATGTACTATTCTAGGTTGTCCCAGACCATCGACTCGCTGGACGCGATATAGAGGACTGTCTGGACTCATCCTTTCCTCAACTCGATAAGGGATGGCCACCCACCGATCCTGTATTTTGTTTCGTCCTAAAACACCTCGGTTTCTAAGAAAACTCTATCATCAGGTTTCAGTGGCGCATCATTTCCCTTCCTGTCATGTCTATACTTCCTAATCCCAGCTGCTTTAGCTAATCTCTGACCAGCCAATTCAAAAGCTGCATCCAGTCTGTGTTTATGCTCTTCTACCCAGTCATTGGTCTCTCGGCCTACTGGAGCTGTTGGACCATCTCCATCCAGCAATTCATCCACAGGAAGTCTGGGTTCCTGCCCGAACATCAAGAAATACGGCGAGAAACCTGTCGCAGAGTGTGGCGTCGAGTTGTATGCGAAGATCAGTTCCTGCAAATGCCGTGGCCACTGTCTCTTCTTCTCTGGCGGCAGTGAACGGAGGAGGTCATGCATCGTACGATTAAATCTCTCACACTGCGCGTTCCCCTCTGGGTGATACGGAGTGGTACGAGACTTCTTTATTCCATAAACCGTACACAATGCCTTTACTACCTCGCTTTCAAAATTTCTCCCTTGATCACTGTGGATACGACTGGGCACTCCATAGCGATAGAACCATTCCTGGGTTAATACCTTCGCTACTGTAGTTGCCTTCTGGTCTTTCGTTGGTATTGCTACAGTGAATTTGCTAAACACATCTGTCATTACAAGAACATTTTCACGTCCATCAGAAGCCTTTTCTAGCATAGTGAAATCTATAGCTAGTAGTTCGAGTGGTTTGTCTGCCAAAACATGTCCCATGCTTGGTTTTACAGTAGGTCTTAATGCCTTTGCAGTGCAGCATCGTGGGCAACTGGCACAATACGAACCTACGTCTTTGCTCATTCCAGGCCAAAATACTCTCTTTCTTACGAGAGCTAACGTTCTATCTCTTCCCTGATGTCCACTGGAGTCATGAAGAGATTCCAATATAGGCTGTCTCAAACAGGTTGGCAACGCTAGCTGTAGAGTTCCTTCTCCATTATCAAAGGACTCCACATACAGAACATTCTCGATATCAACAAAGTGATTCCATTTGCTATACCAATGACGAGCAGTGGTTGGCATAGTTTTAAGTTCTGTGCGATCTGGCTTTATACCTTTCTTCCAAACACTCATGACTTTACCCAAGACTGGATCTTGCCCCTGTAACTCAGCAAGTTGTTGCTTTGTATACCCTGGAAGTGATGATATTGCTCCCTTTTGTCTGGCATCCTTGTCAACTGCTGTAATAGTCATGATGTCTTCGATGCTCTCCATCATTACTTGATGTCGCTCCTGTATCTCACTGGGTATTACTGATGAAGACAATACTTCCATTACGGTCATATCTACTACCAACTCGGTCATTTCCCCATGCCATGTCTTCCGACTGAGGGCATCAGCGTTGGCATTGCACCGTCCGCTGCGGTATTTGATTTCATAATCAAACTGAGCAAGTTGGGCAACCCAGCGCAACTCAGTGGCTCCCAAATTTGATGTGTGGATATAACTCAACGGATTGTTGTCCGTGTACACTGTGAAGTGCGATCCCATGAGATACGGACGAAACTTCTCTGTCACTGCCCATTTCAGAGCAAGAAGTTCTAACTTCATGGAACTATAGTTGGCGTCGTTCCTCTCTGCCGGCCTTAAACCGCGACTTGCGTAGGCGATTACCCCGTCCTCTTGAGATAGTACCGCACCCAACCCTCGGAAACTGGCATCAGTCTCCACAACGAATGGTTTGGTAAAGTCTGGGTGGGCTAACACTGGCGCACTTGTCAGTTTCTCCTTTAACCTCTGAAAAGCCAAAGTACAATCTTGATTCCACTTTTCACGGAAAACTGGACTCTCTTGTGACGCTTTTCTCTTGGGACCTTTCTTTGTGTTCGTCGCTTTGCCAATACACTGGTGAAGCGGCTTTGCTATCTGCGCAAAGGAAGGTACATATCTACGATAATACCCGGCTAACCCAAGGAAGGATCGTAGCTCAGTCTCACTGGTTGGCTCTTCCCATTCCTGTACAGCCTTGATTTTCTCTGGATCTGTTGCAACTCCTGCAGCCGATACAATGTGACCCAGGAATTTAACTTCGCGTCTGAACAGGGTACATTTCTGTGGCTTGATCTTGAGTCCAAAGGCCCGTAATTTCCCAAATACAGTGTCCAACCTCTGTATCATCTCATCCACGGATTTTCCAAATACTAGGATATCATCCAAGTAAATGAGAAGGGAATTGAAATTCTCATTTCCTAACACGTGATTCATCAGACGTGAGAATGTCGCTGGAGCATTACAAAGTCCCATTGGCATCCTTGTGAACTCATACAGTCCACTGGTTCCCACTCTAAATGCAGTCTTTGGTACATCTCGGGCGTCAATGGCACATTGATAATAGCCATGGGCCAGATCCAAAGTACTGAAATACCTTGATCCTGTGAGTGCCTCCAGACATTCGTCTACTCTGGGTAGAGGGAATGCATCCTTGATGGTCTTCAGATTCAACTGTCGATAGTCGATGCATAATCGCAAAGAGTTGTCTTTCTTCCGTACAAGCACTGCTGGCGATGCATAACAGCTTGTAGATTCTTGGAGAACTCCTAGTTTCAGCCATTTCTTGAGGTAAACCTTAACCTCCTCCCACTGATTAGGGTGAACGCGTCGGTGAGGAACTCTAACTGGCCTGTCATCCAAGGTGAGTATTTGATGTGGTACGGCGTTGCAGTAACCGATGTCGTCACTGTCTCTACTGAACACATCCTTGTGCTTAATCAGCAACGTCTTCACTCTCTGAAGATCTTCATCAGAAAGGTCCAATCCTCCTAAATCTAGGTTTGGTGAGTTATCAACACTACATTCTTTTGTTGCATGTTGTACAGTGACCTCATTGACATCTACCTCTGTGGTGGGGTTAGTCAACTCCACGATCTCTACCACATGGATACTTCCCAACACACTCTTTGGTTGAAGCCATATGTCCTCCTGGTTGAGGTTCCAAACTTGTACTGGGACTACTCCGCTCTGGATACAATTCTGGTCCGCTCGGACAACTGAGCACGCAGTATGTACTCCGTTTGGCAACCCACTAGACCCGTGATCGAGTGGTTCAACCAACAACTGACATAGCCCTACTGGCTTTACAACATTAGCCAATACCGTCACCGCTGATCCAGCAGGTAACAGATGTGGCTTCTTCCCAGCTAATCTTACATGTCGCTGTTTCAAGTCATTGCTATGATCAGTGAAAAGTGACAACACACTAGCCCACTTGGGTCCACTGTCATTCACCTTGATTGACTCAAGGTAACCTGGCCCAAGTTCTGATGATAGCGTCCTACCTACTCGTTGTAGAATGTTGCAACCTATTATCCCGGGACGTTCAACTCTCCGCTGTCGCAAGACAGGGTCCACTAGGTCTCTCGTGACAAGAAAACCCATGTCCTTGAACACCTTTCCCATGATAACAAGTTCACATTCCACATATCCAAGATAGGGCACTGGCAACCCATTTGCGGCAGTGATGGTGATACATCCTGTGATGTCCTTCATCATATGCCCCCGTGGCAGCAGGTGATTCGTGAAGAATTTCTCGGTGATGGTGGATACTTCTGCCCCTGTGTCCAACAGGCACTTCACAGAACATCCACCCATCCCTACCTCTACCACGGGACATTTCCCGATGACCTTCTCCATCACTGCTTCAACATCTGATGGGTCCTCTAGCTCGCCATCCCCTACCTGGACCTGTGCAGAGGAGGCAGCTAGTTTCCCGGTTTGCCCGCGCTCACCTTCTTTGGACAATTTGGGCTAATGTGGTCTACTGCTCCACACACATAGCAGACCCGCTTACCTTCTGCATTGTAGCCACGCTTCAATGATCGGCGGGACTCCCAGCTCCTGGAAGATCTGACTCCTTCCAGCTGTTGCTGTTGCTTCGTCAACATCTCCTGCATATGCTGTAGTTGATGCTGTTGAGCATCCAGCTTCTTGAGGATGGTGGCGTTCTCCGGGTCTCTTCCAACAGTGGTACTCATGGCGTCATGAGTAGCCATCTTTTTGGGTACTTCCTTTCCTATCCAGGAGACTGCTCTGTCCCGGAACTCCCAGAATGACATTCTTGAGTCATCAAATTCCAGCCGGCGCATCTCGCGTTGCAAAGATACGTCGCGAACCCCTGAGGCAAATCGTCCCTTCAAGGTCTCATTCCTCAGTGGGGATAGACTTGGTTGTCGCTTACTGAGTTTGCTAAATAGCTTCACCAGCGTGAGGGAATAATCCAGCAGGGTCTCTCCTGGCTGCTGAATTCTTGTATAGAAAGCTTCTTGGGCTGCACCCATTGTGTCCACATCACCAAAGACATGTCTCACAATCTGCAGCGCCTCCATAGCTGTTCTCGGCTCTCTAAACCTGACCTCTTGCCCAGCTGGTCCTGTAAGGTGGTCCATTACAAAGTCTAAACCCTCCCGATCCGATAAAGGACTAGCCTGCAAATGGTTCTCCATGTCGGAGGTCCAGTCGTCCACGTCCGGGTCCTCCGGCTTCTGTGGTCTTCCACCCAGTTTTGGCATACGGCGTTCACGCTGCACATAGATGCGCTGAGGCGCGGCCGCTGCAGGTTCCAGCTGGTGACTTCTGGCTAATTCTTGTTCCAGGTGTAACTTCTGTGCCTGCCACTCAGACTCAGCAGCAGCTTTCTCCTGGTTTGCCTCTGTCGTCTGTGCCATGGACTGCTCCAGCTGCAGTCGCAGCACCTTCAACTGTTCCTCCAGATCATCCATGTTACGTCACAGGCAACCACAAGACCATGGGGAACAGGAATACAATTTCCAACAAAAACTTTTGCTAATCTGATAGTGATAGTGAACAACTATAACAACCAAGCAACAGTCATACCCAGAAACCAAAACGGACTTACCCTTGCCTAGAACTGTCAGCAGATTAATGCCAGGAAACAACCAACAGCATGCTCATGCACTTACAGACCCGTCTAGTGAAATAATTATCCCTGCTCAGTACAATTACCTAACTTCCACATGATAATTACTACACATTAAACTTGAACATTCTTCCCAGTGTTACCACCGGCAACACTTGACCTGTCCTCTCTAATGCTGAAAAAAATACATTCACACGGTTCAAGGATACGTTGCTGAAAAAGAAACATTAACATTGTCCATGACGATCGTTAACCGTGATCTTCAGCAAAATGCTCTGCCGACTTCACGTCTCTCGATCGGAAGCGAATGATCCCGACGAACGATCGGAAGCGAATGATCCCGACGAACGATCTTGACGAACGATTTTTTTTTGTAGTCATTCACATTGTTCTTGACGCCTTGTCCAGTGTCAGCATCGCAGCCCGCAGGGTGTTGCTGTTTCACTGTCCACGATCGGGTTCCTCGTGATGTCGTTGCTCCTAGCTGGGGTTTTATATCATCGTCTTCATCCCGTCGTCTTCAATCCCACTTCTGACACCATTTTGTAGACGGGGATTTATCATTGAAGACAGAACACGGTAACTGCTTGTACCATTTATTGTGGTGTGTTCGAATAATACGGGTTATCAGAACGAAAATAAACTAAACCCAAGAAAACCTGTAAACATAAAAATATCATTACTACATGTGTTACAAATAATAACATAAGATCATTCAGGAATAGCAGGAAACACAATAATCATTGCATAATATTGATATAGGTAAATTGCCTGTAGATCATCTCAGATACCAAATAGCAGGTTAGCTCCTGTGATATTTGTAAATAGACATCAAATCTGCAAAACTCCTTGACGGACGTATCATCAATAAACACAGATGTATATTAATGTAAACACCGCTCTCCCATGTTGAGAAACGAATGCATCCTAAGTAACATCAACACAGTAATAAATCCAATTAATTATGTCGTACATATATCGGAAGTAAATACTCAGTTAATAATACATCTACAATTAAATGTATATGTTACTACATTATATCCTTCCATGCATAAGGTATAATCAATACTTATGAATGACAATCGATACTAACACAAGCGATATGTATTGTAAAAAAATGAATTCCATAACATATGACAAAGCATGTAATTGTTCCTAACCAATTAATAATACATTATGACATCCATGCATGCAATCATGTGTGCTCACCCCAACTAGGAAATGCAGAAACTACTGCAGCTGAGCACCGGCTCAGTACATGTACACAGTCTATATGTAGCTACGCTACATATCCTTGCTGTCTGTAAACAAGTAAGCAACAGTCCTATTGCCAAGCATGGTAACAATTATAACAAGTCTATCATTAACCGATTTACAACCAATTATCAGCTGTAATCTAATAACTAATTATGTCTGCTAACATAATTAATCTATAAACAATAATTAATGCGATAAGATAGCACTCTGTTAACACTCTGTGCATTCATACAAGCTCTGCAGATGACAGATCTACTAAGTGTCACATACACTCTGGCTTGTGTAGCCTCGCACTACAAGTGTAACTAGTTAGAACAACTTAGTGATTACAACAATACTTATTGAACATAAACTCATGCATATCTAGCATAATCACACAAAAATACAACGTTAATAGCCTCTCTCTCTCTCTCTCTCTCTCTCTCTCTCTCTCTCTCTCTCTGTCTCTCTCTCTCTCTCTCTCTCTCTCTCTCTCTCTCTCTCTCTCTCTCTCTCTCTCTCTCTCTCTCTCTCTCTCTCTCTCTCTCTCTCTCTCTCTCTCTCTCTCTCTCTCTCTCTCTCTCTCTCTCTCTCTCTCTCTCTCTCTCTCTCTCTCTCTCTCTCTCTCTCTCTCTCTCTCTCTCTCTCTCTCTCTCTCTCTCTCTCTCTCTCTCTCTCTCTCTCTCTCTCTCTCTTTAGACTAGCCAGCTATCTTATTCAATCCAGTGGGCAGTCAGTCCAAAGTCCACTGACGGTCAACGGGATATTAATGACCATCCCCACTGTGCAGGGACTGTCCGTAATTTGACCCCGCTACACAACACCCATCAACCCAGACTACTGTCTGCTAACATCTCGGTGGGGAACATTTCAACCCAGCATCTCCTATTCAGTATTAAGACTCAATGTCATTAACAGATAATCTAGTAGCCATATAATGGTGAAACGATTTGTTTCTCACAACATAATTCAACTTGTTCTAATACACATCTGTATACCAGTGCTGAGGAAATTCCGCATCCAGTGTCAACAATTCAAGTAACAGTCTTTACCATAGTTAAATGTCAATTTGCGTATAAATAACAGTGAATAAATGCATGAAAACAGCTGCAAGCATCTCCTGGATCAATCCACCTACCTTTCATGTTCCGTTTCTTTCATTAATGAGGTGAAGCTAGTGCCCAAAAACATGGTAAAACACACAGAGTCTGTTATCACATCTTCTGTGCTTGCTCCTCAGTGGAAACTGGATATGACCCTGCTGCATTGGCTGTCACATGACACGGGGCACCACAGGGTAAACAAGGGGTGTGGCTATTAGGCTCTCCCAGCCTAGAGGCACTAATGAGTTTATTGCACTAGCATAAAGTAAAAAGGACAAAAGATTAGAAAGTATTAGTTAAGTTTTAATGAGATCATTATTCAGTAACCCTTCCTGTTACATATATATATATATATATATATATATATATATATATATATATATATATATATATTATATGAATACACAGCGCGATGTATACATATTGAACTTTTGCAGATACTTTATACACTCTGCAACTTGACGCATATACAGTAGGCCCCTTCTTATACGGCCCCCTCGCCATCGGCCACCAGGATTATACGGCCAAATTTTCATTGTAATAGCATTTTCTAATACAAACTACGTCTCACCAGCGGCCACCCGGCTAATGTGGCCAATGATCAGGGTTGGATGAAGAATCTTCCCCTTTTCAGCCAATCGACAGCAAAAACTGCAATCTTTAACCACAAGTCAAAAACAAATTAAGAAGGCCAACCATACACACTCGTCGTTCTTGACAAAACATCACATAGACGGTATTGTTGCAATGTTAGATGTCTCGAATGTTGACAACGTATGTGGGTGCTTAAAAAGGAGCGACCAGTTTGCCTTGAAACTGGGGCATTTATCGATGGTTCCCCTCACCAGAGGCCATCTGCCTTATTAGGTCACCTTGGGTTTGCTGAAGGGTTGGCCATATAAGAAGTTGACTACATGCATACAATTTACAAAGTTCATTTTCTAACACTCCACTGGTATGGATATTAGGAGCAACAGCCAAGAATTTATTGTAAACAGCTCAAAATCATATAAACACACACACACACACACACACACACACACACACACACACACACACACACACACACACACACACACACACACACACACACACACACACACACACACACACACACACACACACACACACACACACACACACACACACACACACACACACACACACACACACACACAAACACACGCACATACACAGGCACCACACACACGCTCGCGCACATACGCACATACGCACACACGCACACGCGCACACGCGCACACGCGCACACGCACACACATACACAGTGGATTGTAAGAGATGGGAAGATATAGTAAGGGATGGCCACCGAACTTCCAACCTATTTCGGGAAGGAGGAGATGTGATTTCCCAATGTTGTAAAAGGGTTTTCCCATATAAGAAGTTGACTACATGCATACAATTTACAAAGTTCATTTTCTAACACTCCACTGGTATGGATATTAGGAGCAACAGCCAAGAATTTATTGTAAACAGCTCAAAATCATATAAACACACACACACACACACACACACACACACACACACACACACACACACACACACACACACACACAATACATACGCACACGCGCACACGCGCACACGCGCACACGCACACACATACACAGTGGATTGTAAGAGATGGGAAGATATAGTAAGGGATGGCCACCGAACTTCCAACCTATTTCGGGAAGGAGGAGATGTGATTTCCCAATGCTCAAATAGTGAAAGGAGTTTACTCTCCTCCTTAGCCAGAATACTTGATATTTGGAGCCAGTATACTTTAAAGTTGTTATATACACGGGTTATAGGGGCGGGTCTTGAGAGGTTTTATGGAGGGACGACCATCTTCTTGAATACACAAGACAGTGTATTATATATGGAGGAGACATTTACTTGAAATTGGGTGGACTGACCCGGAGCGTCTTCACGATGCGATATCGGAGTGGCGAGGGAGGGTAACAATTACGGGGTATTGTTAAAGAAAATTGCGGCGATGTTTACATTTTCGCTGTCGGCCCTTACCATATCGGAAGACAAGACGGTGAGTGGGAATTGCTATTGAAATGTGATCACGACGACGTTCACAACTTCAAGACTTGTAGGGCGGAATATCTATGCGAAAGGGGGGGTCACTTCAGATTCAAAACGCAAAACACCCCGTTGTCGACGCCCAAAAACTTGGATGAGTATGGAGTGCAGCCGTTGACACAGTACTCCACGGTCGGCGCATCCACATTGCAAGGTACGATTATGATAGCTAGTACTTAATAGAATTCTTATATCTGTTTCGGTCTTTCAGTCTTGGTTACTGTTTATCTAGAAGCCTATCATAACTTTAACTAAATATTGATACTGGTGTATTTACAACATTAATTAGTTAAATAATGACTGGTTATTTTTGCATTTCAGGTGCCTCACGTGGTCGTCCTCTACGCTGATGGAATCGCTATGCTTCGACGCGTTGCTACTCAGGTTCGTTTTTTTTTTACTA
>JAODUO010003881.1:0-13567 GCA_025642075.2 Ridgeia piscesae | reverse complement strand
GTCATCCAAGAACCGGGTCCCCCCAAAATTTTAAGGGACGAAGTGAAATTAATATTTTTAGGCCGCCCCATCTGATTCTTGAGTAGGTGATGTAAGTATTTGTCTTTCTCGTTGAAGAGCGTAACATAAGTGTTGGGCGGCAAGTCGTTGAACAAATAGAGCGACATAAGACCGGGAACGCTGATACCATATTTAAACATATCGATGCGTCTCTGTTGGTAGAAGGCTGTCTTCTTTTTGATGGCTTCTGAGAAGGGTATTACGTTGAGGTTATTATGCCACACAAATAAATCACGCATGGTTGTAATATGCGTATCTCGCCATACCGTCTCGCATTCGGCATAGTCCTCGACGGATATACCCTCGTTTTTTAGGCGGCTGTAGAAGGCTTCCTTCGGCGGAAGGAAACGATCGTCTAGGTTCCGAACGTCGTCCATGTACTCGTATGGAAAGTGACCTTTTGTGAGCTCACATCCGTAAGTTTTTAAGTAGTTTTCGTAACTAAAACTGGGTGCGAGATAGTTCACCATGTCCAGGAATTTAAGTATCTTCGTCGATAGGCACATTAAGATGTTCCGTCTCTTTATGACAAAGCAAGACGCGGTTTCGCTCGCGTCACCGAGTAGAAATAGGGAACCAAACCTTTTTAATTGTTTTTAGGCATACCCCCAGTTAAATTGTTACGGGCATTTGGTGGGCCCAAACCAACTTTTTATCGTAGATGCTGTATGTTTTTTTTGTGGGCAACCCCTTTTTCCCTCCTTCCCCCTCGTCCGTTTCCTCTCTTCCCAATAGCCTTCGTATTGTTGCTGTTTTTAAGATCGTATAGTTTGCCCATTTCAGGAGAGAACGCGCTATCGTCTTCCCAAGTCCCCATCACCGTTAAACGTTTCCGAATCCCGGGGTGAAAACAGGTTCCTTGTAGTGGGGGGCGCCACGTAATGTATGGAACTCCCGCTACCCACTGCCCTGTCCTTTGGGTTTTAAAATCCGTTTTAAAGTTTCACTTTTTAAAATCTCTAAACATAAAAAAATTAAAATCCCGCCTTCCTGGGTTTAAACCCCTTTTTCGTCCAACGTTAAAAAGGGCCCGGTTTGGGGGAAAGACACTGGGGTATACGTTTTTGGGCCTTCCTAGGGAACTTGTCGGTTGAAAAAGGGGTTTTCCCCAAAAGCCCCCCCCAAAAAACCCCAAATTTTTAAACAGCTCTTTTGGAAAATTTTCTCGAAGTTAACATGGGTTCCCCGGGAAAAGGAAACGAGGAACCCCTTTTTAAAACCCAACTGTTCGCAATTCCCCTCTGGGGGGTCCCGTTCAGTGTGTAAATTTGATCCCCCGGGGGGTTGAAAACATGGGTTTTTCCGGGGAAGACCTATTTTTTAAGAAACATTATTTTCATACGCAAAAAAGGGGGGCGTTTAAAATTTTCCTGTTTACAATTTTGCGGACGGTTCGGATAAACCCCGCCCCCGCATAAAAAGCCAGACAGAGGGGGGCCCCCCAAAATGGCGGGGGGTTTTTAAAACCCCCCTTTTTGTTTTTAAAAAGATAGGGTGGCCCCCCTTCCCCCGAAAAAAAAGGCATCTTTATTCCCCATTTGCGTCTCTTTCTCTGTCTGGCTTTTTATTGCGGGGCCAACGTTCATCGCTTGGAACAGTCAGTAGCAAAATTGTACACAGACTAAGACGAACATGTGCGTATGAAATAATGTTTCGGTATCGCTTTAGACGATCTTTATCGGGTAGAAACCAGTTTTCAACAAACGTATCAGTATACACACTGAACGAGACGAAAGACGGGAACACTGTGGCTGAACTAGTCCGGCGGTGAATGTGTCAATAACCATAAACGGTGACGCTCTATCTACACGGAACCCATGTTTCATACGTTCGAGATGCGCAAAAGAGCTGTCACTCCTATCGTTGTAGGAAGTGCGGCGACTCTTGTGGGAAAGACCCTGTCTACTCCACCGGCACGAACGTTCCTCTCATGGAGTTGTCCGACACGTATACCCCGGAGGTGTCTTTCACCCAACACCGACGCTTTATCAACG
Organism: Ridgeia piscesae; assembly: GCA_025642075.2. Lineage (NCBI taxonomy): Eukaryota > Metazoa > Annelida > Polychaeta > Sabellida > Siboglinidae > Ridgeia > Ridgeia piscesae. The sequence goes on along the minus strand of JAODUO010003881.1, from coordinate 11,513 downwards.
CTTCGACGAAGAGGCTATTCGGGAGGAAGACGGATTTAATTATTACCCTTATCGTGCCACGTATGATTTTGAATGTGACTTTGACAGAACCGGATTGCCACCCAATAGTGACGGGGCCCCTTCCATTTCGGGGGAACATAAAAATTGGGGTTTTTTCAGGGTGAAAATTTATTTCCATTTGGGGGGTTTTTTTAAATGGCCCCGTCTTGGAAAAAAAGGAAAAAAGGCGGGGAACGGGGAAAAGGAGGGAAAGGGGAAGGGGGATTAGCTTCGCATCAAAAAAAACCCCCGCGAAAATTTTTTCCCCCGGTAATCAACAACTGGGGGGTATGACCAAAATAAAAAAAAAGTGTTTGGTTCCCTTACTATGGTGCCCACAAAAGCCTTTTTGATAAAAACGGAACATCTTAATGTGCCTATCGACGAAGATACTTAAATTCCTGGACATGGTGAACTATCTCGCACCCAGTTTTAGTTACGAAAACTACTTAAAAACTTACGGATGTGAGCTCACAAAAGGTCACTTTCCATACGAGTACATGGACGACGTTCGGAACCTAGACGATCGTTTCCTTCCGCCGAAGGAAGCCTTCTACAGCCGCCTAAAAAACGAGGGTATATCCGTCGAGGACTATGCCGAATGCGAGACGGTATGGCGAGATACGCATATTACAACCATGCGTGATTTATTTGTGTGGCATAATAACCTCAACGTAATACCCTTCTCAGAAGCCATCAAAAAGAAGACAGCCTTCTACCAACAGAGACGCATCGATATGTTTAAATATGGTATCAGCGTTCCCGGTCTTATGTCGCTCTATTTGTTCAACGACTTGCCGCCCAACACTTATGTTACGCTCTTCAACGAGAAAGACAAATACTTACATCACCTACTCAAGAATCAGATCGTGGGCGGACCAGTAATAATATTCCAGAGGTATCACGATAGTGACGTCACCAAGATATGATATATTTAATTATGTGAGGTCGCGCAGCCGTGTTGCTCGATCGTAGGCTATGACGCCAATGCCCTCTATCTTTGGGCATTGATGCAGGACATGCCTACTGGATGGTTCACGCATCGACGAGAACAAAACGGGTTTCGACCTGAGTCTGTGCAGCTGTATGGACATATGGCTGCGGATAGGCTGCCCTGGGAAGCGTCTAGAACCGAACACGCCCTCCGACACCAGCTTAACCGCAGGGAGCAGCGCATAGGAAAACTCCTGGTGGATGGTTGGTGTCACGAAACTAGAACAGCGTACCAATTCCAAGGGTGTTTCTTTCACGGATGTCCCTGCACAGGCAAACAGGGTGAACGGTAAGTAAATGACATGGATTTTGGAAGAAACACAACATACCTGCGACGCTTTGTAAAGGTTGTTGAGATGTGGGAATGCACGTCGAAAAAGGCAATAAATTCGCCCGCGGTGAAACTACTTCTAGACATCGAGTACCCTCGTCGACGCAGTTTCAAAAGGCAGCTCACACATCATCAGATATTGGACGCCGTTTGTACCGGTAGACTATTCGGGATGGTCGTGTGCGACATCCGCGTTGCAGAGAACCTCCGCCAACACTTCGCCGAAATGCTACCGGTGTTCAAAAACAACACCGACTCACGGGACTACATCGGACCTTTCATGCGTCAGTACACCAAAGACAACGATATGATGTCGACCCAAAGGCGCATGCTAGTGGGAAGTTATCACGGCGAGAAGCCGCTTCTGGCCACACCGTCCCTACAGTGGTACCTCTCCCACGGACTGGTAGTCGATCATGTCTATCAGATCATCGAGTTTCAACCGCTTTCGTCACTTTGGTGAATCCGTATCGACAGCTCGTCGCGAGGGAGACGCCGATCCCAATAAAAATACCATTGCAGATACGATGAAAGTAATCGGAAACTGGGGATACGGTTAGACGGTGACCGACGTTGATCAGCAAATATATGTACAATATTGTACTGACGTGGAAGCGTCCAGGCTTATCAACAACTGACATTTCCACCAACTCGACGTCGTCGTCGACAATGCCTACGAAATAGAGATGGATAAGAAAGTCATCAAATACTGACTCCCCATAACATAGGCTTCTTCGTCAATCAGTACGCTAAGTTGCGTATGCTACAACTTTATTATGATTTCGTAGACAGGTATGTCGAACGACCTCTATACCAGTACTGCGAAATGGATGCAGATTAGGCCTCACATCGCCTTAGCGGGTAATAGCCTAGACGACCTCGTGTCCGATGAGAAGATGGAGCATTATTTTCGATACCGTTCCGAGAGGTCTATTTATAAACAAATAGCATTATGTGTAGCCTTCGGTACGGAACGTCATGATGTTCATTAGTAGAGCCTATGCCGCGGTGTTAACTCAACCGTAAACTCGGACCACTAGAGTAGTGTTGATTCACCCATAAGTCGTTATTATCGTCGTTAACTCATCCGTAAGCCAAATCAGTGTATTTCACACAGTCGGACATACATCTGATATTACTCTTTACACACAATAAAACGTGGAAAACAAATACCGAATATGTGTTCTTTTATCTAGTCGACGTATGCATTATTACATGCACACGCACGCATGTCACGACCCCCGCTCCACCCCTACGCCTCGCGTCGGTGTGTGTGTGGATGCGCACGTGTTATGTAACGACTGGTGAAGAAACAACTCTCTTTCAATCGTAAATAAGATTGCACCATGCAGTTGCATCCCTGTCGTCACTGCGGAGAGACATTTCGCACTGAGAAGCCATGCAACACCCACTGGCGTTCAACACCCCCTAGCGATCACACATAGTCATCGACTCTACCGACGTCTAGAACAGCACTGTCGTCTGCCGATCCCACGTATGTTCAATCGAGCGATATCACCGCAACCGGTAGGTATTTCAGTAGGCGATGCAATATGTTTAGATACGCTAGGACCACATGCAAAAAGATATGGATCGATTGTGGTGGTGATTATGGCGTCAATGTGTGTGATGTATGTGTGCGCTCGTTCGGTATACGCCGCGATCTTCAACAACACAACCGAACGGTACGATGCGATACGAATGGACCTCCCTCACCAAAGCGAACCACATATGTTGCTAGTGAATAAGCGTTGGTGGAAGATCCTTTAGAAGCACCGCTAGATGGCGCCGTAGAAAACGATGTCTTGTCGGACGAACTACAACAACTCGTTCGTCAATATACGCACCTCGGTGGACAGAGGTCCCGTTCAGTCGATGTACAACTATCGACTGACCCCGCTGGACACGCATGACCTAGAAGAACAGCTGCGGAATGTCTTCGACGGACAGACCTATTCGTTTAAGATTAACATTAGCTATGGCTTCATACTTAGAAACAAACAGATGGGGCGCTATATATACTTTCACTCGTCTTACAACTTTTGCGGACGGTTCTTGGATGAACCCAGCCTCGTTACAAACTTGCGATACTTCGAAATATTTCTGCAACAGACTACCCGACGTCTTCCAGTGGGTCGTCCCCAAACGATGGATTCGGCTTGGGTGGTGGCGATCGTGACAAACGCCACCTTTTTCGTTAACAAAATTGTACATCAACCGATAGCCTGCGTCAGTGCCACCCTTCATCCCTGCTTAAAACACAACAAGGCAGTCATTTATACTACGCCATTGTGCGTCTCTTTCTCTGTCTGGCTTTTTATTGCGGGGCCAACGTTCATCGCTTGGAACAGTCAGTAGCAAAATTGTACACAGACTAAGACGAACATGTGCGTATGAAATAATGTTTCGGTATCGCTTTAGACGATCTTTATCGGGTAGAAACCATGTTTTCAACAAACGTATCAGTATACACACTGAACGAGACGAAAGACGGGAACACTGTGGCTGAACTAGTCCGGCGGTGAATGTGTCAATAACCATAAACGGTGACGCTCTATCTACACGGAACCCATGTTTCATACGTTCGAGATGCGCAAAAGAGCTGTCACTCCTATCGTTGTAGGAAGTGCGGCGACTCTTGTGGGAAAGACCCTGTCTACTCCACCGGCACGAACGTTCCTCTCATGGAGTTGTCCGACACGTATACCCCGGAGGTGTCTTTCACCCAACACCGACGCTTTATCAACGCTTCGACGAAGAGGCTATTCGGGAGGAAGACGGATTTAATTATTACCCTTATCGTGCCACGTATGATTTTGAATGTGACTTTGACAGAACCGGATTGCCACCCAATAGTGACTAGGTGCAGTGGGTAGCGAGGCACGTTCCTATCAGCATTAGCGTGGCGTCCAACATGCCAGCACACAAGGATACTCGGTGTTATGTCACCGACGGTGATTCGGAAACGTTAGTAACAGCCGTGATGAGGGACTTGGAGAAGACGAGTGATGCTGCGTTCGATCTCCTGAAACCTCGGTACAAACATATATTCGATCAATTGAAGAAACAGCAGACAATACGAAGCGTCTATTGGGAATGCAGAGGAAACGGACGAGGAGGAGGAGGAGGAAGATGAGGGATTAGCTTCGCATCGAAAAAAAACATACAGCATACTGACTGATAAACTGTTGGTTTGGCTCCACCAAATGCCCGTAATCAATTTCAACTCCGGGAGGTATGACCTAAATACAATTAAAAAGTGTTTGGTTCCCTATATTCTACTCGGTGACGCGAGCGAAACCGCGTCTTGCTTTGTCATAAAGAGACGGAACATCTTAATGTGCCTATCGACGAAGATACTTAAATTCCTGGACATGGTGAACTATCTCGCACCCAGTTTTAGTTACGAAAACTACTTAAAAACTTACGGATGTGAGCTCACAAAAGGTCACTTTCCATACGAGTACATGGACGACGTTCGGAACCTAGACGATCGTTTCCTTCCGCCGAAGGAAGCCTTCTACAGCCGCCTAAAAAACGAGGGTATATCCGTCGAGGACTATGCCGAATGCGAGACGGTATGGCGAGATACGCATATTACAACCATGCGTGATTTATTTGTGTGGCATAATAACCTCAACGTAATACCCTTCTCAGAAGCCATCAAAAAGAAGACAGCCTTCTACCAACAGAGACGCATCGATATGTTTAAATATGGTATCAGCGTTCCCGGTCTTATGTCGCTCTATTTGTTCAACGACTTGCCGCCCAACACTTATGTTACGCTCTTCAACGAGAAAGACAAATACTTACATCACCTACTCAAGAATCAGATCGTGGGCGGACCAGTAATAATATTCCAGAGGTATCACGATAGTGACGTCACCAAGATATGATATATTTAATTATGTGAGGTCGCGCAGCCGTGTTGCTCGATCGTAGGCTATGACGCCAATGCCCTCTATCTTTGGGCATTGATGCAGGACATGCCTACTGGATGGTTCACGCATCGACGAGAACAAAACGGGTTTCGACCTGAGTCTGTGCAGCTGTATGGACATATGGCTGCGGATAGGCTGCCCTGGGAAGCGTCTAGAACCGAACACGCCCTCCGACACCAGCTTAACCGCAGGGAGCAGCGCATAGGAAAACTCCTGGTGGATGGTTGGTGTCACGAAACTAGAACAGCGTACCAATTCCAAGGGTGTTTCTTTCACGGATGTCCCTGCACAGGCAAACAGGGTGAACGGTAAGTAAATGACATGGATTTTGGAAGAAACACAACATACCTGCGACGCTTTGTAAAGGTTGTTGAGATGTGGGAATGCACGTCGAAAAAGGCAATAAATTCGCCCGCGGTGAAACTACTTCTAGACATCGAGTACCCTCGTCGACGCAGTTTCAAAAGGCAGCTCACACATCATCAGATATTGGACGCCGTTTGTACCGGTAGACTATTCGGGATGGTCGTGTGCGACATCCGCGTTGCAGAGAACCTCCGCCAACACTTCGCCGAAATGCTACCGGTGTTCAAAAACAACACCGACTCACGGGACTACATCGGACCTTTCATGCGTCAGTACACCAAAGACAACGATATGATGTCGACCCAAAGGCGCATGCTAGTGGGAAGTTATCACGGCGAGAAGCCGCTTCTGGCCACACCGTCCCTACAGTGGTACCTCTCCCACGGACTGGTAGTCGATCATGTCTATCAGATCATCGAGTTTCAACCGCTTTCGTCACTTTGGTGAATCCGTATCGACAGCTCGTCGCGAGGGAGACGCCGATCCCAATAAAAATACCATTGCAGATACGATGAAAGTAATCGGAAACTGGGGATACGGTTAGACGGTGACCGACGTTGATCAGCAAATATATGTACAATATTGTACTGACGTGGAAGCGTCCAGGCTTATCAACAACTGACATTTCCACCAACTCGACGTCGTCGTCGACAATGCCTACGAAATAGAGATGGATAAGAAAGTCATCAAATACTGACTCCCCATAACATAGGCTTCTTCGTCAATCAGTACGCTAAGTTGCGTATGCTACAACTTTATTATGATTTCGTAGACAGGTATGTCGAACGACCTCTATACCAGTACTGCGAAATGGATGCAGATTAGGCCTCACATCGCCTTAGCGGGTAATAGCCTAGACGACCTCGTGTCCGATGAGAAGATGGAGCATTATTTTCGATACCGTTCCGAGAGGTCTATTTATAAACAAATAGCATTATGTGTAGCCTTCGGTACGGAACGTCATGATGTTCATTAGTAGAGCCTATGCCGCGGTGTTAACTCAACCGTAAACTCGGACCACTAGAGTAGTGTTGATTCACCCATAAGTCGTTATTATCGTCGTTAACTCATCCGTAAGCCAAATCAGTGTATTTCACACAGTCGGACATACATCTGATATTACTCTTTACACACAATAAAACGTGGAAAACAAATACCGAATATGTGTTCTTTTATCTAGTCGACGTATGCATTATTACATGCACACGCACGCATGTCACGACCCCCGCTCCACCCCTACGCCTCGCGTCGGTGTGTGTGTGGATGCGCACGTGTTATGTAACGACTGGTGAAGAAACAACTCTCTTTCAATCGTAAATAAGATTGCACCATGCAGTTGCATCCCTGTCGTCACTGCGGAGAGACATTTCGCACTGAGAAGCCATGCAACACCCACTGGCGTTCAACACCCCCTAGCGATCACACATAGTCATCGACTCTACCGACGTCTAGAACAGCACCGTCGTCTGCCGATCCCACGTATGTTCAATCGAGCGATATCACCGCAACCGGTAGGTATTTCAGTAGGCGATGCAATATGTTTAGATACGCTAGGACCACATGCAAAAAGATATGGATCGATTGTGGTGGTGATTATGGCGTCAATGTGTGTGATGTATGTGTGCGCTCGTTCGGTATACGCCGCGATCTTCAACAACACAACCGAACGGTACGATGCGATACGAATGGACCTCCCTCACCAAAGCGAACCACATATGTTGCTAGTGAATAAGCGTTGGTGGAAGATCCTTTAGAAGCACCGCTAGATGGCGCCGTAGAAAACGATGTCTTGTCGGACGAACTACAACAACTCGTTCGTCAATATACGCACCTCGGTGGACAGAGGTCCCGTTCAGTCGATGTACAACTATCGACTGACCCCGCTGGACACGCATGACCTAGAAGAACAGCTGCGGAATGTCTTCGACGGACAGACCTATTCGTTTAAGATTAACATTAGCTATGGCTTCATACTTAGAAACAAACAGATGGGGCGCTATATATACTTTCACTCGTCTTACAACTTTTGCGGACGGTTCTTGGATGAACCCAGCCTCGTTACAAACTTGCGATACTTCGAAATATTTCTGCAACAGACTACCCGACGTCTTCCAGTGGGTCGTCCCCAAACGATGGATTCGGCTTGGGTGGTGGCGATCGTGACAAACGCCACCTTTTTCGTTAACAAAATTGTACATCAACCGATAGCCTGCGTCAGTGCCACCCTTCATCCCTGCTTAAAACACAACAAGGCAGTCATTTATACTACGCCATTGTGCGTCTCTTTCTCTGTCTGGCTTTTTATTGCGGGGCCAACGTTCATCGCTTGGAACAGTCAGTAGCAAAATTGTACACAGACTAAGACGAACATGTGCGTATGAAATAATGTTTCGGTATCGCTTTAGACGATCTTTATCGGGTAGAAACCACGTTTTCAACAAACGTATCAGTATACACACTGAACGAGACGAAAGACGGGAACACTGTGGCTGAACTAGTCCGGCGGTGAATGTGTCAATAACCATAAACGGTGACGCTCTATCTACACGGAACCCATGTTTCATACGTTCGAGATGCGCAAAAGAGCTGTCACTCCTATCGTTGTAGGAAGTGCGGCGACTCTTGTGGGAAAGACCCTGTCTACTCCACCGGCACGAACGTTCCTCTCATGGAGTTGTCCGACACGTATACCCCGGAGGTGTCTTTCACCCAACACCGACGCTTTATCAACGCTTCGACGAAGAGGCTATTCGGGAGGAAGACGGATTTAATTATTACCCTTATCGTGCCACGTATGATTTTGAATGTGACTTTGACAGAACCGGATTGCCACCCAATAGTGACTAGGTGCAGTGGGTAGCGAGGCACGTTCCTATCAGCATTAGCGTGGCGTCCAACATGCCAGCACACAAGGATACTCGGTGTTATGTCACCGACGGTGATTCGGAAACGTTAGTAACAGCCGTGATGAGGGATTTGGAGAAGACGAGTGATGCTGCGTTCGATCTCCTGAAACCTCGGTACAAACATATATTCGATCAATTGAAGAAACAGCAGACAATACGAAGCGTCTATTGGGAATGCAGAGGAAACGGACGAGGAGGAGGAGGAGGAAGATGAGGGATTAGCTTCGCATCGAAAAAAAACATACAGCATACTGACTGATAAACTGTTGGTTTGGCTCCACCAAATGCCCGTAATCAATTTCAACTCCGGGAGGTATGACCTAAATACAATTAAAAAGTGTTTGGTTCCCTATATTCTACTCGGTGACGCGAGCGAAACCGCGTCTTGCTTTGTCATAAAGAGACGGAACATCTTAATGTGCCTATCGACGAAGATACTTAAATTCCTGGACATGGTGAACTATCTCGCACCCAGTTTTAGTTACGAAAACTACTTAAAAACTTACGGATGTGAGCTCACAAAAGGTCACTTTCCATACGAGTACATGGACGACGTTCGGAACCTAGACGATCGTTTCCTTCCGCCGAAGGAAGCCTTCTACAGCCGCCTAAAAAACGAGGGTATATCCGTCGAGGACTATGCCGAATGCGAGACGGTATGGCGAGATACGCATATTACAACCATGCGTGATTTATTTGTGTGGCATAATAACCTCAACGTAATACCCTTCTCAGAAGCCATCAAAAAGAAGACAGCCTTCTACCAACAGAGACGCATCGATATGTTTAAATATGGTATCAGCGTTCCCGGTCTTATGTCGCTCTATTTGTTCAACGACTTGCCGCCCAACACTTATGTTACGCTCTTCAACGAGAAAGACAAATACTTACATCACCTACTCAAGAATCAGATCGTGGGCGGACCAGTAATAATATTCCAGAGGTATCACGATAGTGACGTCACCAAGATATGATATATTTAATTATGTGAGGTCGCGCAGCCGTGTTGCTCGATCGTAGGCTATGACGCCAATGCCCTCTATCTTTGGGCATTGATGCAGGACATGCCTACTGGATGGTTCACGCATCGACGAGAACAAAACGGGTTTCGACCTGAGTCTGTGCAGCTGTATGGACATATGGCTGCGGATAGGCTGCCCTGGGAAGCGTCTAGAACCGAACACGCCCTCCGACACCAGCTTAACCGCAGGGAGCAGCGCATAGGAAAACTCCTGGTGGATGGTTGGTGTCACGAAACTAGAACAGCGTACCAATTCCAAGGGTGTTTCTTTCACGGATGTCCCTGCACAGGCAAACAGGGTGAACGGTAAGTAAATGACATGGATTTTGGAAGAAACACAACATACCTGCGACGCTTTGTAAAGGTTGTTGAGATGTGGGAATGCACGTCGAAAAAGGCAATAAATTCGCCCGCGGTGAAACTACTTCTAGACATCGAGTACCCTCGTCGACGCAGTTTCAAAAGGCAGCTCACACATCATCAGATATTGGACGCCGTTTGTACCGGTAGACTATTCGGGATGGTCGTGTGCGACATCCGCGTTGCAGAGAACCTCCGCCAACACTTCGCCGAAATGCTACCGGTGTTCAAAAACAACACCGACTCACGGGACTACATCGGACCTTTCATGCGTCAGTACACCAAAGACAACGATATGATGTCGACCCAAAGGCGCATGCTAGTGGGAAGTTATCACGGCGAGAAGCCGCTTCTGGCCACACCGTCCCTACAGTGGTACCTCTCCCACGGACTGGTAGTCGATCATGTCTATCAGATCATCGAGTTTCAACCGCTTTCGTCACTTTGGTGAATCCGTATCGACAGCTCGTCGCGAGGGAGACGCCGATCCCAATAAAAATACCATTGCAGATACGATGAAAGTAATCGGAAACTGGGGATACGGTTAGACGGTGACCGACGTTGATCAGCAAATATATGTACAATATTGTACTGACGTGGAAGCGTCCAGGCTTATCAACAACTGACATTTCCACCAACTCGACGTCGTCGTCGACAATGCCTACGAAATAGAGATGGATAAGAAAGTCATCAAATACTGACTCCCCATAACATAGGCTTCTTCGTCAATCAGTACGCTAAGTTGCGTATGCTACAACTTTATTATGATTTCGTAGACAGGTATGTCGAACGACCTCTATACCAGTACTGCGAAATGGATGCAGATTAGGCCTCACATCGCCTTAGCGGGTAATAGCCTAGACGACCTCGTGTCCGATGAGAAGATGGAGCATTATTTTCGATACCGTTCCGAGAGGTCTATTTATAAACAAATAGCATTATGTGTAGCCTTCGGTACGGAACGTCATGATGTTCATTAGTAGAGCCTATGCCGCGGTGTTAACTCAACCGTAAACTCGGACCACTAGAGTAGTGTTGATTCACCCATAAGTCGTTATTATCGTCGTTAACTCATCCGTAAGCCAAATCAGTGTATTTCACACAGTCGGACATACATCTGATATTACTCTTTACACACAATAAAACGTGGAAAACAAATACCGAATATGTGTTCTTTTATCTAGTCGACGTATGCATTATTACATGCACACGCACGCATGTCACGACCCCCGCTCCACCCCTACGCCTCGCGTCGGTGTGTGTGTGGATGCGCACGTGTTATGTAACGACTGGTGAAGAAACAACTCTCTTTCAATCGTAAATAAGATTGCACCATGCAGTTGCATCCCTGTCGTCACTGCGGAGAGACATTTCGCACTGAGAAGCCATGCAACACCCACTGGCGTTCAACACCCCCTAGCGATCACACATAGTCATCGACTCTACCGACGTCTAGAACAGCACCGTCGTCTGCCGATCCCACGTATGTTCAATCGAGCGATATCACCGCAACCGGTAGGTATTTCAGTAGGCGATGCAATATGTTTAGATACGCT
>JAODUO010003880.1:2500-7500 GCA_025642075.2 Ridgeia piscesae | reverse complement strand
TTAGCACTACAACTGCGTATGTTCTAATTAGCACTACAACTGCGTATGTTCTAATTAGCACTACAACTGCGTATGTTCTAATTAGCACTACAACTGCGTATGTTCTAATTAGCACTACAACTGCGTATGTTCTAATTAGCACTACAACTGCGTATGTTCTAATTAGCACTACAACTGCGTATGTTCTAATTAGCACTACAACTGCGTATGTTCTAATTAGCACTACAACTGCGTATGTTCTAATTAGCACTACAACTGCGAATGTTCTAATTAGCACTACAACTGCGAATGTTCTAATTAGCACTACAACTGCGAATGTTCTAATTAGCACTACAACTGCGTATGTTCTAATTAGCACTACAACTGCGTATGTTCTAATTAGCACTACAACTGCGTATGTTCTAATTAGCACTACAACTGCGTATGTTCTAATTAGCACTACAACTGCGTATGTTCTAATTAGCACTACAACTGCGTATGTTCTAATTAGCACTACAACTGCGTATGTTCTAATTAGCACTACAACTGCGAATGTTCTAATTAGCACTACAACTGCGTATGTTCTAATTAGCACTACAACTGCGAATGTTCTAATTAGCACTACAACTGCGAATGTTCTAATTAGCACTACAACTGCGAATGTTCTAATTAGCACTACAACTGCGAATGTTCTAATTAGCACTACAACTGCGTATGTTCTAATTAGCACTACAACTGCGAATGTTCTAATTAGCACTACAACTGCGAATGTTCTAATTAGCACTACAACTGCGAATGTTCTAATTAGCACTACAACTGCGTATGTTCTAATTAGCACTACAACTGCGAATGTTCTAATTAGCACTACAACTGCGTATGTTCTAATTAGCACTACAACTGCGTATGTTCTAATTAGCACTACAACTGCGTATGTTCTAATTAGCACTACAACTGCGTATGTTCTAATTAGCACTACAACTGCGAATGTTCTAATTAGCACTACAACTGCGTATGTTCTAATTAGCACTACAACTGCGAATGTTCTAATTAGCACTACAACTGCGAATGTTCTAATTAGCACTACAACTGCGAATGTTCTAATTAGCACTACAACTGCGTATGTTCTAATTAGCACTACAACTGCGTATGTTCTAATTAGCACTACAACTGCGTATGTTCTAATTAGCACTACAACTGCGTATGTTCTAATTAGCACTACAACTGCGTATGTTCTAATTAGCACTACAACTGCGTATGTTCTAATTAGCACTACAACTGCGTATGTTCTAATTAGCACTACAACTGCGTATGTTCTAATTAGCACTACAACTGCGTATGTTCTAATTAGCACTACAACTGCGTATGTTCTAATTAGCACTACAACTGCGTATGTTCTAATTAGCACTACAACTGCGTATGTTCTAATTAGCACTACAACTGCGTATGTTCTAATTAGCACTACAACTGCAAATGTCTGTTCACATTCGTACACTCGTATGTCACTCGGATGCACCAACACATTTCCATCGATGGAGAGATAGGCTGTATCTTGGCAGCATGTCTACATCTACATTACAAAACAGTTCGTTCTTTCTCTGTACGTGGACCAACATCCCCGTACGTTTTACATGTATCGGGCTGAATGTTTGCATATAAGCTAGATGAAAACTCTTTCAAAATTAGCTAGACACCTGGGGGCTAAATATTTCAAAACGTTGTGCGTGGAGTTCCAGCCGCGACATTTCATGTTTTCTCTATCATCGTAAATATAATTATATTATGTCTATAACTATGTAATATACAAACAATTTATATTGTTTATGTATAATATATAAACAATTTATCTTGTTTATATATAATAATTATTATATATTGTTTATATATAGAGTCACATACACACACACACACACACACACATATATATATATATATATATATATATATATATATATATAAATATATATATATATATAAATATATATATATATATATATATACGTATATATGTATATATATATATAAATATATATATATATATATATTATCTTATAAGCACCCTTTCATGCAAACAAACAAACATGCCCTCACACACACACGCACGCACGCACGCACGCACGCACGCACGCACGCACGCACGCACGCACGCACGCACGCACGCACGCACGCACGCACGCACGCACGCACGCACGCACGCACGCACGCACGCACGCACGCACGCACGCACGCACGCACGCACACAAACACACTTATTAAAATTGGCAACAAGCAACACTCACTCGTTTAAGACTAATATTAATGGACGGTTGGAGTACATACGTGTACGACACGGATTGTTATTACAAGTCTGCTGGCTGTATGTGACGTTGGAGGCGTGGTCGCAGATGCCCCTGGAGCACTCGCGGGTCCGCCGGCGTCTACCGCCACCACACGTCACCGAGCACGCACTCCACGAGGTCCACTCAAGCCACTTGCCACACCGCTTCAATCGGCAGCCCCCGAGAGTGGCGTCTTGCATTGAGCGGGGGGAGATGAGAGGTTGGCAGTTGTTGTCGGGGCATATACGTTGACGTGTGTGGGAGCCATAACCACATGTGACCGAGCACGGTCCCCACGGTCCCCACGGGAGCCACTCGGTGTGCACTGAAAGTGAGCAGAACGTTAGATCAACGACAAAGATGAAAAACAACAGCAGCAACGACGACGACGACAAAAACAAGAACGACAACAATATGAACACCAAAACAAATAATGAACAGACGAGAACAACTGACTACCACACGTGAAAGTGTTGAATGTAACGACACCCGTGACTGTGTCTATTCTCTTAGGATTTACGCGATATGTTGTCATCCGCGGCGGACATGGAAAACACACACACACGCGCACGCGCACGCGCACGCGCACGCGCACGCGCACGCGCACGCGCACGCGACGCGCACGCGCACGCGCACGCGCACGCGCACGCGCACGCGCACGCGCACGCGCACGCGCACGCACACGCACACGCACACGCACACGCACACGCACACGCACACGCACACGCACACGCACACGCACACGCACACGCACACGCACACGCACACGCACACGCACACGCACACGACACGCACACGCACACGACACGCACACGCACACGCACACGCACACGCACACGCACACGCACACGCACACGCACACGCACACGCACACGCACACGCACACGCACACGCACACGCACACGCACACGCACACGCACACGCACACGCACACGCACACGCACACGCACACGCACACGCACACGCACACGCACACGCACACGCACACGCACACGCACACGCACACGCACACGCACACGCACACGCACACGCACACGCACACGCACACGACACGCACACGCAACGCACACGCACACGCACACGCACAGCACACGCACACGCACACGCACACGCACACGCACACGCACACGCACACGCACACGCACACGCACACGCACACGCACACGCACACGACACGCACACGCACACGCACACGCACACGCACACGCAGCACGCACACGCACACGCACACGCACACGCACACGCACACGCACACGCACACGCACACGCACACGCACACGCACACGCACACGCACACGCACACGCACACGCACACGCACACGCACACGCACACGCACACGCACACGCACACGCACACGCACACGCACACGCACACGCACACGCACACGCACACGCACACGCACACGCACACGCACACGCACACGCACACGCACACGCACACGCACACGCACACGCACACGCACACGCACACGCACACGCACACGCACACACACACACACACACACACACACACACACACACACACACACACACACACACACACACACACACACACACACACACACACACACACACACACACACACACACACACACACACACACACACACACACACACACACACACACACACACACACACACATACACAGCCGATCGTTTGGTGACCTGTGGCGGCCATCTTGGAATTTTCCACCATCGGTGAACGAAACAAGGAAACAGTTTCTTCTAGTCATTTACTTGTGAATAATCACAGTTATTTAAAATCTATATGAAAAAAGTAACTGAATTATATTTATGTGGGGTGCCTACACATATGAAATAGATCTGACTTAATATTGTATGCCAACATCTTCATCAGTTGTGCACGTTTCGAGAGCTGAATTGTTTGCGTGACATAGCAAGCCCTGATTATCGTAAGTAACCTAAGCAGTCTAGTCTACTCTGTTTGACAAGCGCACGACGTGATGGTTGCATTATACAGTAATCTGTCACTGTATTCCCGTGATGCAATTATGAACAATTCCAAAAACATCCAATACAGATAAATGAGATACCTTTTATAATATGACCTTGATTCATTCATCTGCGGCAAAACCGAAACACTCGAGGAATCCCACGTTGACGATGATCGCGCTCCAGGCACCTACCGCACGCAAACACGAGGCACGTGGACACATAGAAAGTCAACTAATTTATTCATTGCATACATACCCACTTTCTCCATCCGTTATTCACTCACTCACTCACTCACTCGCTCGCTCACTCGCTCGCTCGCTCGCTCGCTCGCTCGCTCGCTCGCTCACCTTCCTATAGTCAGATTGACACAGACATATTGGCAAACACATCAGTAGAAAATATAAACGCGCATACAATCAAATCGAATCAGCCTTCAAATGTAAATATATGACTCGCATGAGCTCGATTACACATCAATACAACACATATATGTAATTAGCGCAAGATGCCTAAGAGCAGCGATATAATTCACAACATAATATGTTGAGAAGCGCCACGAACAGTTATGAATGCGACGCTATATCAAATAAAATTTAGTCTTCTTCTTATTATTATTATCATCATTCTGTTTAAGTAACACGCTCTTTGTATTGTCTGCGCCCCTAACAGAAAGCAATGGTGACGGGGTACCAACTGACCTGTCTGGCGAACGACGATGCTCCGGATTGGTAGCTCGTGCTTCTCGGGGTC
>JAODUO010003879.1:10000-13059 GCA_025642075.2 Ridgeia piscesae | reverse complement strand
TTGTTAAATCTTATTGGTGAAGTCACTCGCAATGGAGAGGATGCCAGTGTCCGGAATATAAAAAGGCAAGTATAGGCAACTTCTTATATAGCGTTCAAAGGACCCTTCAAAATACTTTATAATTTACTTCCCTGACAGACCTGTTCACTCAGACACATCTCAGCTTCTCTGGGAAGCATCCAGCCATATGCTACAATTAATGCGCGAAGGCTGCTCGAACACATATCCACTACTGCCTGTAGCCAGGTACTCATTTATACAGCCGAGTGAACTGGAGCAATGTAGAGTGAACAAAACTTGCCCAAGGTTTTAACATCGCAGCACAGGATTCAAACCCAGGTTCTCGTAGTCGAGAGTCCGAAGCACTACCCCTGAGCCACTGCGCTCCACGAATATAGAATAAGTTATTAGAATCTTCTATTTTTTACTTCGGATTATGAATTAACTACCGATGTGGATAAACTGTATTGTTGTTGCAAATGGTTTGTATAAATATATTTAGGTCTCCCTTTAATATGCTGACAGGAAAGAGAGAGGTACTTTTCGCAATATATTACTTGATAATGAAAGTAAGTCGTCTTGTAATACTCATGAAGTGACCAGTTTCACCCGTCATACTCAGTTCGCATTTTTCGTATATTGACCATAAATAAAGTTCATTTTACATATTTATTATAATAAATTATATATATATATATATATATATATATATATATATATATATATATATTATATATATATAGTATATATTATAGTTTAATTTTTTTTACTATGCACGTATCGTGTAAATGTGCTAGGTTGATGTAATTATTAAATAAAGGGGAGAAAGTAAGTTTTGGACCATTACAAATGTAGGCCCTATATCCACGTGTGTGTGTCCATGGAACGTTTTTCAACGAAACGAAACTCCTTGTAGTAAAACATAACATCAATCTATGCATTCAACTACTGCAATTACCACTGTGTGTGCTCATTTCACCGTCGTCGGAAACAACAATTCAGAATTATTACATATGGACATATTAACTTGCACGAAGTTTACATATGCGCCATACTGTACAATTGGCTGTACCCAATGGCGTGCATGTGGCGGTACCCTATCAAAGAAGAAAAAAACCCATTCAAATTACGTAGCACCTGTGACAGGTGTAGGCGGGACGAACCGAACAGTGTCTACGTATGTAAATGGACCGACCACCCCTCGGGGTTCTGCAATAATTGGAAGTTTGAAACGGGGCCTTTGGTGACCACCTAGTTAGGTGCAATAGCCCCTCGCGCCGAGCTAGTGCGAATACATGTGTGGGTCCCTATATTTATCACATGCCGCAAGCGAAGGACTGATAGCTCTCGATATAGTCCCCGTTCTATTTCCGTCGCTAATTTACCGAAACTCAGCACTCTCCCGTGAATCGGCTTCTGTTCAATGAAGTTCATTAGTGGAATCGCTTATAAACTCAACGGTATCGTTTTCTCGACCAAGTAGCCGTGATTAAGTCATACAAGTGGAGCGCCCGGGGGCTGCTCACTCCCCCACGGTAGATCCAGCCACCGGCGGGCCATGCGTATGTCACAAGACGGTCTTGCCAGCGACGAAAATAGTATTCACGTGCGACACGTAATGTTCGCACTGGCTTAGGGAAGTGAACTTCCTTTACACATTTGACCGCCTGAACTCAACTCACGATCGGCGTTGATAGGGAAAGAATTTGTGCTGAACAAACTGTACTCGTCACGGCGACGATGAGAATTCACACGTATCCACGATAGGCAATTAGCGCAAACAAGGAAATCGTAACGCCACTTGCCACCAACGATAAATTCATGTATTTCATCAAGATAAGCAAACATAGCCAGCTTCTAACTAGCTTCCTTGTATCCCAACTGGCGTGCATGTCCAGCGGTTAAAGTACATTTCGTTGTCACCGATTCATAGCACAGTATTAGCACTGCCTTTGGCGTATCTTAATCTTATTGCAAAAATTGATGTGCATTGTCAGTTGTAATCGGGCGGTTTGCAGATTTGTTTCTCAGACAGGGAAAGGTCCCATACATCCCGGGAGAAGGGTGTGCGACCAAGTCCTCCAGTCAGGACAGACGGCTCTTCATCCCTCGGGGAAGTAACACATCCAACGCGGGTGGTAACTTCACATAAACTCAAGGGCGCACGCCCTTACACTGCGGGGTAAAACATAAACCCCAACGCAAGAGCACTAGCTCTAAAAGGAGAACACATCAGATGTGAAGGCACTATTTTTAGACCCGAGTGAAACTTACACAGTCTGTCCTTGTCGCTCCCCATAGAGATTGACGCTTTAGAGACCGACGCTTGCCCGCGGCCAGTCTCCGTCCAGGGTTCTCGCAAGTTCGAGTAGAAATATCAAACTGTCTTGTTTTTACTTTATAATTCCACCCAGCCGTTATAGTATCCCGAACCAAAATGAAAGTGGAACGATTGACATGTATATTTACTATCTGTATTGTCAACGTTTGTGCGTGGAACATACTTAAATGTTGTAAATCACCCCCTTGGAACGTCGACTTGGAATGCTTCATGTTCCCGAAGACCCGACCCTCGTTGACCGATTTCACAAGACTGCAATGGCGGCGTGTATCGCGCGCAACGCGACATCGTTGTTTGCTCAAATGAATGCTGACAGCTCATTCAAGTTGACATTACTGACAGATATTTGGTTTGATGGTGGGCAGCTGAAGCGCAAGCAATAGTCGAAGAAATACACAAGCACAGACGTGCATGTACGCTCGAATGCGCGCATACATGCACGCACCCGCGCACCCGCGCACATATATACATATTTATTATACACACATAAATACACATAATATATATATATATATATATATATATATATATATATATATATATATATATATATATATATATATATATATGTATATATATATATATGTATTTTATATATATATATATATATATATATATATACGTAGGAGCTATTGTTCGCTGATGATGCTGCTCTTGTTGCCCATACTGAGTCGGCCATCCAGCGAATAACATCTTGCTTCGCAGAAGCTGCTCAGCT
>JAODUO010003879.1:0-2500 GCA_025642075.2 Ridgeia piscesae | reverse complement strand
TTGGTCGGGAGGAGGCTGTATGTCAGGAATGTGCCGTCTGCCTAATGAGTAACCAATGAAATGTAACCATCGTTGTCCTAATGTCCTAATAATATGCACTTTTTTGTAGAATCCGAAATCACGCCGATTTCGCCGTTATAACTATGCCCCATAGTTGTCTTGAATTGTATACGTCAGAGAGTTGATCAGTCATTCAACATCATCCCAGAAATATAAATATTACCAAAATATTGCGTCATAGCGCATGTTTGAAACTCAAAAATCGACCCGACTTGCGCCAGTTTGTCCTAACTTTTAATTAATTCTGATGAATGCACTGACCCACCAACGAACAGTTTACCCTTTTTGTAACTAATCCAAGTTAAAATTATTATCGTGTGGGATGAACATGTCGTCTAGTCATTACGTAGCATAAATAGAACGGTTTTCGCGCTTTCGCATTTAAACGTCATTTAAACGCGCGTTACTGCTAGCGCGGAAATGACGTAAACAGTGGTTTCAAGTGGCCATGGCGACCGATCGAGGAGGCAATGGGAGTAACGCCGCTGTTTTCGGGAAGAAACGTATTTGTGTTCAATCCCAAGACGGGAAAGAGTCTGGATACATAACAAAAGCAGAGCTGTTGAAACGTTTGAAATGGTTGCGATATTTTAAAGGTGTTCAACGGAGAACGTGTACGCCGTACGATATTTCACGTTGACTGCTGTGCTGTCTTAGTGTATGTCGGGAGACCCATAAGGTTTCCCGTGTGCTGTCTGTTTTGTGTTTATGTGGGAAGAGTGGGCGGGCAAGGAAGGATTTCTACTTTCATTTTGAAGTCAGTGCTTCGGTTGCTTTTTAGGTTATCTTTCTTGATTGTCAAACGTTTACTAACATTATTGAGGTGTTTGTACAGGTCTCCGGTTCACCACTGTGCGTCCATGATGCAGCGCGGTGCCGATGGAGAGACGCAGAACAACATATCAAGTCCTAGAGAAAGGTAATGCGCAATCGCTTTCTAATTCTAGAAAGCATGTGAACATTGCTTTTATTTATTTAGAGACACAACAATTCAAATTTTATAATGTATTCGGTATTCTCCGAACGTTCGGCTGCATTGTTGATATGTGATGTGTGACGTCACACTAAGATGCACACTTCCGCCGCGAAGGCGCTCGAGAACGAGTCTGATTTAATATATTATATATATATATATATATATATATATATATATATATCTAGGAGAGTACATAAACCGTTCGAAGGTGTGGTTATATCCGTTTGAGAAGAGCGCCGCTGTAGCCTAGTAAGTTCTAATTGTAATGGCCTGTAGTTGTGTATGTTTCAGAAGTGAGCAAGCGATGTGGCGGCTAACAATCAGCGTGCGAAATAAGACGGTTATGACTCGAGCGCTGAAGACGACTATGTGGTCTGCCGAGCTGCCAACAATTTGCGGTGAGTTCTTGTTGAAGACATGCGTTGGCTTTCATCCGAGTTATATGATTTCTGTACAGGTTTGTATTCTGAACCTTCAACATGGTCTTTTGTCTGTTCCACAGGTTAGAAGACGTGCTAGACAGTTATGATTCGAGCGCTAAAGACGACTCTGGTCTGCCGAGCTGCCAACAATTTGCGGTGAGCACTTGTTGAAGACATGCGTTGGCTGTCATCCGATTTGTATGATTACAGAACTGGTTTGTGTTCTGAAACTTCAACATGGTCGCTCTTCTTTTCCACAGGTTAGAAGACGTGCTAGACAGTTATGACTCGAGCGCAAAAGACGACTCTGGTCTGCCGAGCTGCCAACAATTTGCGGTGAGTACTTGTTGAAGACATGCGTTGGCTGTCATCCGATTTGTATGATTACCGAACTGGTTTGTGTTCTGAAACTTCAACATGGTCGCTCTTCTGTTCCACAGGTTAGAAGACGTGCTAGACAAGACGCGCTAAGCGCGAACACAGACAGCATCTCTACTTCTTCAAGCGTCGGTCGAGCAACACTCTTGCACTCAGAACAACTGTATGGTAAGATCACTTTCGTTTCGTACCAGTTCCGAGAGACAGCCGGTCGTGACGCTTCTTCTGCACACAACTTTACAGGTATGTCTTCGTGTGTGGCGTCCGATTAGTTTCTGTGAGGAGGGCCAGCGTCCCGCAAGGGGCTTGACTGTGTAGGTAAGACCTTCTCAAGGGTGCGGTCCTAGTTTGTGTGGTCAGTGCCGGCGCGTTTTCTACGCTTCTGACCGTGAGGTAAGAATGACCACTGTGCTGTCTTAGTGGATGTCGGGAGACCCATAAGGTTTCCCGTGTGCTGTCTGTCTTGTGTTTATGTGGGAAGAGTGGGCGGGCAAGGAAGGATTTCTACTTTCATTTTCAAGTAAGTGCTTCAGTTGCTTTTTAGGTTATCTTTCTTGATTGTCAAACGTTTACTAACATTATTGAGGTGTTTGTACAGGTCTCCGGTTCACCACTGTGCGCCCATGATGCAGCGCGGTGCCGATGGACAGACGCCGACCCTCAA
>JAODUO010003878.1:0-12932 GCA_025642075.2 Ridgeia piscesae | reverse complement strand
ATATATATATATATATATATATATATATCATTTTTTTATAAAGGTAAATCCCCTAGAGTATTTGTTAATAGAGGTTATTGTATTGTATTGTAAAGCATATTTTCAAGACATTCTGCGATGTTTGCATATATAATCGATATATCTCTGTCTCTGAATATAATTGTACAACTATACATCACAATATACTTACAACTTTGTGACGGTTTCGTAATAAATAAATAAATCGTTTGTATTTGCTTAGAAGTAGACAAACAAGTCAACATCGATATTTTAGATGTCACAAATTAGTCATCGTTGTGTTGATAATGATTAACCTCCATGAACATGACTTGTTTCACCATGTAATAGGGCGACGAAAATATTAAAGTATAAACCATGTTAATGAATGTAATCATGTTTAGAACTATAACAATGTGCAGCTATACACATACAATACATAATTTAAATTTACTCTCATTTAAAACAGGTGACGTACCGTGATATGATTTTGTTGTCACACATTTAACGAGTTAATTCATGTCGTCTAGAATTCACCTTCATAACATGACTTGCATCACTGGAAAAAACATACATTGTTGTGTTTTAACTTCAGTGCCACAATAGCTACGAAAAATAACAAATTAATAATACCATAACATTATATTACCTGACATAAACGACGTACAGTCATCGACGACAGCCCAAGCTGACTAACGACACTACGTGGTCCTTACTATGTTGATTTGATGAGTGTTTGGGAGAATTGACACATAACTGACAGGAACGGTCTACAGATGTATGAAAAGCTGCTGTACTCCTGAACAACCTACT
Organism: Ridgeia piscesae; assembly: GCA_025642075.2. Classification (NCBI taxonomy): domain Eukaryota; kingdom Metazoa; phylum Annelida; class Polychaeta; order Sabellida; family Siboglinidae; genus Ridgeia; species Ridgeia piscesae. The sequence goes on along the minus strand of JAODUO010003878.1, from coordinate 12,122 downwards.
CAGTGTTGTCTTAGTTGGAATCCTCACACTCCTAATCCGCCATTAAACATACGCAAATCCCCTAGAGTATGTGCATATTTTATTTGATGTAAGGTCAACAATGGCTTTGAATTGGAAATTGGAACAGAAAGCACAAAGGCGTGTGCAGCTGTTTTAATAACACATTGATATTGTATAAGATCTCACTTCCGGTGAATTTGTTGTGTCTAAGACATGTTTTTACCTTGCAATATTATAAAACAAAAATAAGAGACATGTTGGATTCTATACACCTAGAATTATTAACAAATCTAACCAGTTGTAACTATAATAAAAAGTATTGTGCCAGTAGATTACTAGAAAAAACATTATTGACGATACAAATTCAAGTTTGAAGGCAGAACACCTTATTTCTTAGAATGCATGACGTCATGAGTTCATACTCTATTCCAGTCAGCCAGTTGCCGAACCGGGAGTGTCTTTTCAGGATACGACGTCCAGCAAATTTCAACTAACCGTAATGTTTAGTCAGTTTGCCATTTAACGATATTTAGTGATGAATTGTTCTATGTGAATAAACCTTCTAATGTATTCTTATTGTCTTAGTATAATCCGATTAGTTTGGGGATCCGCTGAGCTCCGCCCCACTAACAATTTTTTTAAAATAATTTTGGGTTCAACTTAAAGAAACCCCAGTCATGAAATTCACACTTTTATTAATTATTTTTAATTTTTGCATAAATTGTAAAAGGGCCCAATAAACAATTAATGATAGTGTAGTTGTACTAGAAATACAGCAAATACTCCATGTTGGATTCAGGGCGCTGCCATCTTGAGACTTATGCGCCAGTGACGTAAATTACATCACTAGGCATACGTTCGAACATCTTATGTATGTCCAATGGTATTTGGTATATCCAGTACGTCGCGGATTGTTTATGTCACTATCACAATTATTAGTGAAGATTCCGCCAATCCTTGCCTTTTTCAACAATGTGCCAGTGACGCAAACGATTTGGCTTACGTCACTGGCGCATAAGTTTCAAGATGGCAGCGCCCTGAATCTAAAATAGCATGTTTTTGAAGCCATTAAACTATAACTAATTGTTTATTAACGATATTTGTGCTCAATTACTAGGCACAACCAACATATTATACATATGTAAGTTAATACTGTGAACCTCTCACTGACTGGAGTAATCCTTTAAGGAAATCAAGTTAACATGGTAATATTTGACTTGAAACGAGCGCATCGCCGTGAAACAAAGACTCGACGTTTGCTATAATTACGAAACAACGAGGTCATGGATGATTAGCATTAATCAATTCAAGAACAGGCATTAACAACAGCAGGTGTGTAGACTGTAAATACCGTTGGCTCGGATGGTCAGTTTACCAAACACTTTCCCGGCTAATATATTCAACTGGCCCGTGCGGTTTGGAGGACCATGGCCGCCAACGCTTGCGGTAGACATGGCACACAGAAGAAGACATTGAACTGGCTTGAACAAATTGCTTTGACGTCGATCGACAAGGAACAGGCAGCCACCCAGGTAGCTTATGTTCAACAGGACTGTGATCGGAACTGTTGAGACAGATGGAGAAAAAAGTAGACAGGAAAAAGGCAACGCACAGACTGAAAGAAGACGATACGATATCAACTGGGTTTGAATTCGGAGACGAATACGAATGCGCCATACCAAAGGACAAGGGATGGGCTTGGATGTGTTTGCTCGGTGAGGAAACATTTACAATCTTATGAGCAGAATATATATTCACTTTGACATTATCTAATATATTATACCTATTACATGGTCAACAACAGCGAACACCTCCATGCCTGTTATCATGCATAGGCCGTACATGTTCGTCTGCATTTATCAGCGTCACGTTGAATGTATCCTGTTCAATAGCTGTATCATCGTCACGTTGAATGTATCCAGTTCAATAGCTGTATCATCGTCATGTTTGCGGACGATATTAAAGTGTTTAGAAAGATAGACAGCATTTACAAGATGACCTTAATAAGTTGAATAGTCTGTAAAGTGGCAAATGCTGTTTAATTTTGGGAATGAAGACGCACAATATATAATGGGTGGTACTGTACTAAATACTACCGTAAATGAAAAGGACTTAGGAATAACTATTAGTGCTGGTATGAAGGTATCAGAGCAGTGTGGAATTGCAGCATCGAAGGGAAACCAAATTATTCGATTAATTAGGCGAAATACAGCGTATAAGGAAAAAGAACTAATAATACCGATGTACAAAACAATAGTTAGCCTTCATTTAGAATAGTGTATACAAGCATGGAGGTCATATCGCAAAGAAATATTGATATGCTAGAAAGAGTACAAAGGAGAGCAACCAAAATTATTCCAAAACTCAGGAATATTATTTATGAAATGCGTCTAAACGAATGTGGTTTAATAACACTAAAAACAGGAGATTGAGAGGAGATCAGATATAAGTATTTAAAAATATTGAATTGGAATAAAAATATTGACAGAAATATTTTTATCTCGGTTAAGGAAGAGAGGAGGACTACAGGACATGCAGAGACATTAGCAAAGAAACAGTGTAGACTAGATATTAGAAAATTTTCATTTTCATAAAGAACAGTAAATGAATGGAACAGATTATCAGTTGATTGTGTAGGTGCTAGTAGTGTTAATATATGTCAAAAGAAAAGCGACATATACCTAAGAAGGGCGGGGTACACTTACATAGACAGGTTAGACTCTCGATAAGCCAAAGGGTTCCCTTGTCCACTTGCCATCTAGAGTTTATTTTCTATATGACAATCTGATAAAATTGTGTTAAATATTGAATGCATCCAGTACAATAGATGTATCATCGTCGTGTTGAATGTATCCAGTTCAAGAGATATATAATCAGCATGTTCAACGTATCTAGTTGAATAGATGTATAATCGTCATGTTGACTGTATTCAAAATATGTATCATGTTGAATGCACTCAGTTCAGTATCATATATCGGAACTTATATCAGCGCTTATAAACTATCACAAGAACATGGCCTTTCCATGAATAATTGTTTTTATATCATATATGCGGTCCACACTTGTTATTAAAACAATTAACGGCAACGAAGGCTTTGTATCCAAGTGGTTTGTTACTTTATCGATTGCTTATTTCCAATAGTAATTCACATATTTGAATTAAGTAGGATTTAACAGAGACTCGTTTGACGAGATTCCAAATTACTGAGTGCCAACCGATATGTGGTACCAACATTGGTTTGAAAAATCTTTTTCTTTAATTTGTGATTATCCAAACAGAGATGGAGTTAATGTTGCTTCTACGGCCGACCCGGGTACAACTTACTTGGTTTGCAGGAGGCTTCATGGTGCAATTTGTGGTCGTTGGAGGAGGGCTGAGGGCTTTTGGTGTTTTCTTCGTTGAGATACAGGACAGGTATGGCGTCACATCCGGTGCCATATCCTGGATACCCGCCATGTATTCGTGTCTCTTGTTACTTAACGGTAAGTATTAATTAAAATAACTAGAATTAATGGGAAAACAAGCAAATGTATTTCGACGACTGGAATGCGTGTAACATTAAACTTTCATTTGCCTTTAACTGTATCTTTGTTGTGTGTGTGTGTGTGTGTGTGTGTGTGTGTGTGTGTGTGTGTGTGTGTGTGTGTGTGTGTGTGTGTGTGTGTGTATGTGTTTTGTGTGTGTATGTATGTGTGTGTGTATGTGTGTGTGTGTGTGTTTGTGTGTGTATGTGTGATTATGTGTGTGTATGTGTGTGTATGTGTATGTGTGTGTTTGTGTGTGTGCTTGAGCAAATTAAAGACTCGTTATTTAGGTGTTGTCTACAACTAACTTGTATATGTTATTAATTTAAATAGTTTTACACTCGTTAGATAATTATTTAGAATATGTCAGATGTTTATATTAAAATATTAATGTGATTTTTATTATTCTTTATTTGTAGTATTTAAAAACGTATTTATTATTATTAGTATTATTAATTTAAAAAATGATTCATACATAATTATTTTATTTTATATTATATCAATATATGTGTATTATGTTGAACACGTATATAAACTTTCATTGTGCCATTTCTTGTATTGTACAACACCATAGACTATTATACTTCTCTGAGAAGTTAAGACGGTGTTTGATTGAACAGGCCTGCCAGGGAAGTAAAGTGATAAAGTGCCTTAAGCAGTTCTGAAGATCGGATACTGCGCTATATAAGAATTTACCTTTATATTACTGTTTAAATATGGTGCTATATAACCAACCAAATAAACACTACATTTACATGTTTGTCCTGTGCATATTGACTTGAACCATGTTGACTCAACGGAGTATCTATGTTGCAGCGATTGCCGCGAACACCTTGGTGAACATGTTCAACACCCGCAAAATCGTCATCTGCGGCGGTCTCATTAGCACGGCCGGATTCATGCTAAGCGCCTACGCCACTAGCGTCGAGTTTCTCTACTTCAGCTACGGGTTCTTGGGAGGTACGCGCTGCTATCTCCGTCTTCTCGCGGCATCAACTGATGACAATACTCGTTTGGTGAACACTGCTCGCCAACGAGAACGTGGCATTATAGAACCCAATAACAACTTTACAGCTATGGAAATGCATAGTTTAAAGTGCCTATGACGCCTTAGATCATCCGTTTCCAAACAAGTTTTGTTTGTAACACTACGCTCGTTATTGACAAACGTGCTTTCTCTGTAGCTGCGACAACAGTCTGGAATCAAATCTTTCGAAATGTTCGTATAAAACTCAGAACATAGTTCTTTGAAATTACTTTGCCACTATACATTTTCGATGACGACGTTTGCATGTCCCCGTTTATGATTACGCCAAATGATTTTGCCTGTTGCGTCCATGAGCTAGAATGTTCAAGGATATAGGCCCTATAGAACTAGAAATGTTACAATTATTATTATTATTGTTATTATTATTATTATTATTATTATTATTATTATTATTATTATTATTATTATTATTATTATTATTATTATTATTATTATTATTATTATTATTATTATTATTATTATAATTATAATTATTATTATTACTATTACTATTACTATTACTATTACTATTACTATTACTATTACTATTACTATTACTATTATTATTATTATTATTATTATTATTATTATTATTATTATTATTATTATTATTATTATTATTATTATTATTATTATTATTATTATTATTATTATTACTACTACTATTACTATTACTATTACTATTACTATTACTATTACTATTACTATTACTATTACTATTACTATTACTATTACTATTACTATTACTATTACTATTACTATTACTATTATTATTACGACACATTTAGTGCAAGTCATATATATTTTACGAAAGCAACAGTTAGATATATAAAATGCATTCTGTGTATTACAATTGCCAACCTCGAATGGTAGCGCAGACATCGTCACAAATAAGTGTGATACCTCCCTGTGGTTGGTTGTGATACGCTTGTAGCGCTAATTTGTGACGTCAGCCGGGCAAAGTTTTCCAAGTCTAACCAGTCACATTACACAAACGCCTTATGCGGACGTTTGACGTAAATTACGTAATTTAGAACAATCGAAGAAAACACAAACAGTGTACGTAATACGTACTGTCCCCCGCTGAAGTAATCTCAAATGTTCATTTCCTGGCGTAAAATATAAACTGTTCTACAATATAACTGTTTTCCTACCTAATTTGCAAAAAACGTGTCACGTTAATTACATTTATATTTATAACTTGGAAAATGGGCAAAACTAACAAAACCGTGTGGTAGTCCCTGTAGTCTCTCTACAGGCAGCTTTAATAATAATAATAATAATAATAACAACAACAACAACAACAACAACAACAACAACAACAACACTACTACTACTACTACTACTACTACTACTACTACTACTACTACTACTACTACTACTACTACTACTACTACTACTACTACTACTACTACTACTACTACTACTACTACTACTACTACTACTACTACTACTACTAATAATAATAATAATAATAATAATTACAATAATATTGATAATAACAATAATTACAACAATATTGGTAATAACAATAATAACACGGTAACATCTATTGCGCCTAAAGCCTTGGAAATGAAGCTCACAGACGCGTCAATACAAAAGGGTTGGTCAATCTAAGAGTCAATAAACATTCTGGTCGTCAACAGGTGGATTGGTACCTACGCTCCCATGGTGCTATAGTGGGTAGGCAAGGCTACAAAAGTTCGGTTTTAAACAAAAGATTAATATTTCCCCGCCCTGCACCACCCGGTTACCGTCACAGAGCCATACACATATTTCCGATAACAGCAAATGCATCCATGTCTTCGGTTTCCGAGTGCCATCATATTTGGATAATTCTATGTTTGCATCGCTTTCGACGTCTATTCCCCTTACAGGTGTCGGGAGCAGTTTAGCGTATTCGCCCAGTATCGTGGCCGTGGGTCGGTACTTCGTCAAGAAGCGAACCTTTGCCGTCGGTGTGTGCTTCGCCGGAAGCAGCGTCGGGGCATTCGTCCTGCCGCCGCTGGTCAGACTGGCGTTGACCCGCTACGGACTGCACGGCGCCCTCCTCATCATGGCCGGCGTCTCCTTCAACCTGTGTCTGTGCGGCATGCTCTTCCGGCCCGTCACCTTCTACCGGACGAGATACCGCCGGAAGCGGATCCGCCATTTTGGCGTCAAATGTAGCAGCGGCAGACGACACGTCCACAGCGTTGTCAGCATCGTCAGCGTCGACTTTCCGGACACTGATCTCGCTCGTCGCGCTAACGACAAGGTCCAGTCTGCGAACGTGCCGGCAGAAAGCGGTTTAGACGGTAAATATATGTGCACGAGAAAGATATCGGTCTTCGACTGGCACGTGCTGCGGAATCCGCTGTTGTATCTCTACGCAGTGCCGCTGTACGTCGCTGACAGTAGCTTCTCGAACATATTCAACATCCTTCCGTCGCACACGCAGCGACTCGGCGTCTCAAAGGCAGACGCAGCCTGGATCATCTCCATTGTTGGCGTCGCTGATCTCGTCTCTCGACTCAGCATCGGCGGATTCGCTGATCTAAACCTCTTCCGGAAACGACACATCTTTCAGGTGGGTTGACAAGACAGCAATATCGGCAGCAATATATCGCCGTATATATATATATATATATATATATATATATATATATATATATATATATATATATATATATATATATATATATATATATATATATATATATATATATATATATATATATATATATATATATATATATATATATATATATATTATATATGTATATATATGATAGTATATATATATATATATATATATATATATATATATATATATATATATGTTTTATACATACATATATGATATATATATATATATACATATATATATATGTATATATATAAATATATTTATATATATACATATATATATATATATTTATATATATAATATATATATATATATATATATATATATATATATATATATATATATATATATATATATTAAGGCCCTGTGGGGCTGGGAATCTGAGCTCGCAGCCCGCCCCGCACATTACAATTCAGCCTGCAGCCCGTCCTGCCCCGCATATTGTGCACCTCCTGGCCCGCAGCCCGCCCCGCAGTAACTTGGCCAGCGACCAGCCCGCACCGCTAATTTTGGCACAACTTGGCCCGCAGTTACTTGGCCCGCAGCCCGCCCCGCAACAGATACCATTGAATAATTATACATAACTAATCTTTATTGATGTCACATTTTACTGCACCACACATAGACAGACAAACTAGACACTAGACAAGCCGTTGCAGTTGATGAGTAGAATGTCGTTGACACTTGATGTGCTCAATGCAGCACGGCGCTGTGAAACAACATGGCCTGCTACGCTGAAGTTTCGATCCGATGGAGCACTTGTGGCCATGACCCACAAGTTGTCTTTGGCGAGCCTGGCCAGCTTGGGGAGTTTGCTGTTGTTGGCCTTCCACCATGGCAAGGGATCTGAAATGATTGAACGTAACAGTTCTATACAAATTGTAGGTAGTTAATAACTACTTATTACTGAATAGTGATACAACTAAACTGATGCAGATTTTCACCGTGCATAGTGCATGAAACTGCATATCACACACCACTACCACATAATAAGCAAATTAGGCACATAGCCACTAGCCAGTAATTAGCCACATTCATTATGCAGTGCAACCTTTTTAATTTAAATACGTAACAAGATTGTATAGATACTTTTAGGTAGTACTTGTTAGGTACTTAACTACTTATATGTAGTAATAGGTACTCATTTATTAAAAAATGGCATGGAATGCAATTTAGAATGATAAGATAAGACTTTTTTATTTTATGAAATTACATTGACATTGAAGCCATTTAATCAAATTAATGCATAAATTAAGTTGTATATACTTTGAGTGACCTGCCCAACACTCATGGTTTGGTAAACTATAAACTCGTAAATCACTTCAATAGCGTTTTCATTGTCATCGTTGAACTCGTCAAAGGCTGTCCTTTGTCTCTTGGCAGAGGTCTCTTTCACTGTCTCTGGCCTTTCTTCCTCTGGCAGGGTTATCAGAAGAACTCTGATGTGCTTCAAGGTCTCGTCCTTTTGGCCTTCTGATAGCACATTCATGCTGCGTTGTCTTGGATTAAAAACATAGCCAAGCCATCAGATACAACATGTGAGGCTTGTACTTGTTTCTGGAACAATTACATTTACCATAAGGGGCACAGCAAAATAATGCTAACACTACACTATCACGGACTGAATAATATTACATTTACTTATCAGTCCCCTAGGATGAAGGTTTACAAAAAAAAGTTGGGTGCATCCAAATGTATTTTGTTGCATTGTAATGTTAGTTTTACTTATCATATTAAAGCTTTATGATAAGTTATATACCTCAAGAAAGTGCAGACAGGAGTCCTTCATGATTTTCAGCTGGTCAGTGTCAGAGGTACTATGTATACCATGAGTGTTTAGCCTCTGGACCCAGGGGTACCTCAATGTGCAGGGCGGGATATTTGCTGGCCTCCAGTTCCGCAGGAGCAATCTTGAACATCTGCAACTATATATATATATATATAATTCCCACATGTTATTATGTATTTGTAATGTAGGGACATATTGTACTTTTATATATAATACATTATATATATATTATATATAATATATATTATAAATATTATATATATATATAGTATTATATATAAAAGTACAATATATAATACATTATAGATACATATATTATATATATATATATATATATATATATATATATATATATAATGATAATATATATAATACATTATATATATATATCTTATATGTAAAAATATAATATATATATATATATAAATAAATATATATATCTTATGTGTAAAAATATAATATATATATAAATATATAATATATATATATATATATATATATATATATATATATATATATATATATATAATGTATTATATAGAAAAGTACAATATGTCCCTACAATACAATTACATAATAAAATATGACTTGGGAATTATCAAAAATTTCCACGTGATTTTTAGTTTTATATTACTTTATAATTTATCAGTCATACACTTTTTCATCATTATCTACTTTGTTTAACCAGCAAGCTTCAATTTTACAATAATTCCTCATATTAACAAAGGGTGTCACAAACAATACTTTGTAACGTACTTTCAGAAATTAGCTAAGCTCCTTCAGCAGCCTAATGTCCAGTGTGGCTACGCGGCGTAGTTCTTCAGGGGCGTGCTTAGCAGGACCTCGAACATCGACTGCAGCATATCGTACTTGGAATTTCATCTTTAAGAAAATAACAAACTTATCATTACAGTTGGCTATGGTTATAAATGCCTCATGGTGATAAGCAGACCTGGGGGTGCATACATTTTCATGAGTGTGCACAAAAATATAAGTACGATTATTGAAATCTGGCATATAACTCAACACAAGGTGCACAAGGGCATTGCTGCAATTTGCTGATGTCAAGTGAGTTAGTCTCCACTCTCTAACATCAAAGACTTTTCCTCTCTAGCTGGATGGTTCATTGCTAATTGGCTCTTTATAGACACCCTTGTGGCTTGATGAAACAAACGGATTTATGGCCTGATCTGCTAGACTCCAATCAATTCTTTCTGATCGGGGTCACTCCAAATATACCGCCTAATGGTTTCATGTCTGGCATTTATTAATCTAACAATTATTTTATTCAATTTACCTTGTTTCGCAACATTGCGTCAGTCCCTCGGAAAGTAGATTGGACAGGCCTGTTTTTTATATTTCTCACTGCTCCTTTGACGGCGTTCAGAAGTGCAGTTATTTCTAGCGGGCAGTCCATCTTTTCATCGAACGTGTTTCGTAGAACTGTGTTCAGAATATTATGCGCAAAGCAGTCGAGGCGCTCCTCGTCGCGAAGTGCGCATATCACGTTTGATCCACGATCTGAAACACAATCAAATACAAGAATGCTGAATGGATGTGTGTCGGAAGCTGGAATCTGGCATAGAGAGAGATGGGATGTACGTTTATTAAGTGCATTGACAAATCTGTTCCTAGCACGATAGAATGAAAACAGAGTTTCGTGATTTCTGCTCCGCCTCCAGACTAATTCGGCTTTCCGTCTCTGCGACTTCAGTGACTTCAGTTCATCATCGAACCATGGCACCAGTGGCCTCACAACAATAGTTTTATATTTCATAGGGGCGTGCCTATCCAGTAGTTGTCTTAGTTCGGTATTGTAGTCATCAACTTGCTGGTTTGTTATATCCTTCAGGTCATTACTAAAACATTGTTATCGATTTGTTTCAGTTTCGTATCTGTAAAGGAGGTCTGGGCAAGTTTACCCTATACAGCACAACCATATGGTCGGAAACAATGTAGTCCGCCGTGGGGCAACTAAGCAAAGGTTCGCTATTATGCCTAGTGATAATTAAAATTAGTGTGTGGCCGGATACATGAGTTGGCACGGTGACATGCTGTGTTACCTCATACATACGAAGTACATTACACATTCTAATTTTATCAGCATCTGTGTCAGTATCCATACGAATATTGAACTCCCCAGCAATCATAAGTGAATGAATGGTCTGAACAGCCTGTGATAAATATTTTTGAAATTTGTCAAAGAACGTAGCAGTTGTAACACGATGTTTTTCCTCCGAGTATAGTGGTCGGTATATAACATGCACATCAACGTTCGTGTTTTTACATAGTAGCTCATAATTAGCATACTCAAATGACTCGAGTTCCCAGATGACAACACTTTATATTTAGTACCACTCTTGAAAAAATACCAACCCCACCGCCAGTTCTGCCGGACGGTCTCGGATTGTCTTTCAGCTTATTGCCATCAGGTGCTACCTCCGCACGTTTAACAGCATCACTAGATGTTAACCAAGTCTGTTAACTGGACGATGTCTGTGTCAGTACTCACGACATAGTCACTTATGTCCGCTGTCCTGTTCCACGCAGAGCATGAATTAACAAGGGCGCGTTGGAGATCCCTTGTGCGGCGTGAGGGTGTAGTCACTCGCTCAACTCGGGTCAAATTGTCCAGATTAACGCTAGTTCGATGTATGCCTGTCCTGGCACCGCGCTAGTTGTACACATCGTCGTCGTGCTCCATATCGATGATAGCGTGTCGACATGTACCTGCCCCGGCAGCACGGATGTTAAATACACTATCGTTCATTGTTGCTGTCGTAGTTGCTTCTGCATCACATTGTCGGTTGCCCAATATTGTGCCAATCTGTCGCTCCCCTCTCTGGGGGTCAGCCGCATTGTCTGCTGTGGCACTGCCAGTGTCCCACCTCGCCGACTCCTCCTGGTTGGCCGTATTCTAGAAATGCCATTCCCCGTCAGAACCTTCCACAGTGGCCTACAGACCGGCAGTCCTAGCGCAATGCCAGCCAATGTGTAGAGCCACGACGGAATATTGCGTCGTGGTCGTCATGCGATTGCGTAATCCAGTAGTGGTACACAGCGTTCCGCTTGACGGTCTGTAACCGGCTGAGCAAACCCGGCATAGGTAAAAGTCAATACAAATTCATCCCAAATCGAGAAACAGTATATGA
>JAODUO010003877.1:0-10812 GCA_025642075.2 Ridgeia piscesae | reverse complement strand
CCGGGTTTGTTACCATGCCCTTTAAGGGGCCCGTGTGGTACCAGGGACATGAAGTGGCCGTGGGGTACCATGGGACATGATAGTGGCCTTTGGGGTACCATGGGACATGACAGTGGCGTGTGGTACCAGGGGACATGAAGTGGCCCATGTAGTCCTGAGTACCACGACAGTGCCCGTGTAGTACCATGACAGTGGCCGTGTAGTACCATGGGACATGACAGTGCCCGTGTAGTACCATGGGACATGACAGTGACAGTCACCTTGTAGACCGTGGCCCATGACTGTGGCCGTGTCGAGCCGCCTTGCCGTGTGTACACTGGATTTCCTACCTAAGCCAGTCTTCCACACGCACATAAACGACAGGCGGATGCAACGTGCAGCAAAACAATGTGTGCCCAGAGGAAATTATTAGAAGTAGTTCTGTGTGTACATAGGCAGATGAGTTTTGTCAAGCGAATGTGGCAAATTGAATCGCCCCTTGTAAAGATCCGAATCGTGCCCGCACAGGAAGTGGCTAGGAAATTCCCGGAAGTGACATCGCTCAGCAGTGTTCCGCATTCCGCATCCGGACGCGTTTCATATGTGAAGTCCTCGCTTGATATACTGGCTCAAGCGTATACCCAGTGTACGCTACACGATGTCTATGCTGGCGTACGTCTAATGCGTAAGCCCTGTGTACAGTACTGTGACTAGACTTGAGCACCAACAAGACTGTGTAATGCGTGCATGCTCTGTACACAGCATTCAGTGTAATGGTGTACGTGTAAGACTGTTGATCTGCATGGACTCTGAACACTATACAATAATTGCACTGCAACATTCTGCGTGTAAAGCCCGTACATTAATCATAATTATACTTCCGCTAGCGTAAACAGGTCAGGTAGGCCCTGCCAGAGATCTCTTAGGACACATGTTTCAGGTTTTCTTCTACAGTATGCCTGTTGCCAGGCAGACTAGCAAGCTGTCTACATATTTGATTATTAAAAACGAGGTTCATGATAAGCCACCAGCGCCACAGTCGTCGCATCGTGATTACATTATCAAACACTACACGATGAAGATGAAGAAGACTGAATCTTAGAAAGTGACAAATTTCATTAAATAAAGAATCTTATTTAATTCACATACATAGAAAATCAAAGTTATTATGTTTTTGTGCTTTTTTCGTTTGCAGAGCAATAAATATTGTCTTTCTCATCGTGGAAGCTATTTTGGACTTTTACATGGCCGCCATCTTGTTTACTTTATAAATGTTTTCTTATCAACTATGGTGGAATCGCATTCCTCATGTCTTAAAACATATAAAACAACATTTTAATCATGTATGTATCTTTTCTGGTTGCAAATATATGACAATAAGCTGATTTTGGCAGCCATTTGGTAACCCAACGGTAAGAACTCCACGGTCACTAGAGATGAGTAATCAAAGAAAAAAACATCGGGCAAATAGGGGTTAGGTCAAAAAATGCCCGTTGGCTGTTGGACTATGTTGAATATCGATGATATGACAGACACGCGTCAACAGGTCTTGTAGCCGTGGCCAGTGGTGTTACTATGACCGCAGCGGCGGTTGGCAATATTAACCACTCATTATTCAATATTATTTAATTATTTTATCATAGTAACCACATTAATATACTCTTTAATATATCATAATTATTTACGTAATTATCTTACTATTTTATAAACGGTGTCGTTGTCTTAATTACTTAGCTTAATGTATTGTATTTTAATGTTAATCTAATACCAGAGTTACCAGGATGATGGTTTAAAATAATTATGTTTACATTTTAACATTTTATAAAGTGTGTACGCGGTTATTGGGCCGGGGAGTTGGAGCTTTAGAAATGCTGTTAATAATAATAACAAAAATAATGGTAGGCATCATTAAAGCGGCTCCTAGGTTTTTTGAATTTAATATTACGTTCTTATGACTACAACGTGGATGTTGATGGTTTACTGCCTGCCAGTTTGTGTTTATTTACGTTATTAAGCTCGGAACAATGTTCGCAATTTGAAAGATTCCGCTTGCAACGCGTTCAAATGATAAAACAAAAGACCCAGTTTCAAAACAAAATTGCCGAGGCGCAATAGCCTTTGATGTTTAAATTTCCCACCTTCTAGACAGCAGGCTTCCCATTACAAATTAATGCTCTGCCAATTCTGGGCAGGAGAGTTGGTGTCCTCCCTTTAACAATTAACTGTCAGAACGTTACGCGCCCCACATGCTTGGTCGAGTCGAGCATGACCGAGACGGCAGATGTTCTGCATGATGCGAGCGTGGAACTAGCGAACCAGTCTAATTATTGCGACGACGTGCCACATCTGTCAAGCAGGCTCTAAACACCCATGATTACCTCTGTGCCACGAGGCCAGATAAATACGCCAGCTCGAAAATAATTTCCGGCTTGGCGAACGCCATAATAAACCTGCAATTTCCGGCCCCCGTTTCCTGGCTGTGTAGTATTTCGCGTTTCTAGGTTCCTGTTTGTTTCGGGTTTTTTCTTGTAGCAAATTCAAATAATGGTGTAATATTTAAATTAAGATATTCCCGTTGTTACATGGTATATTACAATTAATAATAACAAGGCTAACTAACCAATCTATCAAATAACGGCTATTTGAAAAACTGCAAGGTTTTCAGTTGTATCAGCGGAATGGGGTAGTGGCTAAGAGCTTCGCAATGGCGCCTAAGAGAGTCGTCCCAAACCTTAATTAAGCTATTTGTTTTATTCTGTTTTGCTCCAATTTACTCAGCTGTATGGTTGAGTACCTGACTATACACAGTGGTGGATATTTGTGTACGAATAGTCTTCGTGCGTTAACTGGAGCGTGGCTGAATGCTTCCCAGATAAGTCGAGATGGTGTTCGATTGAACAAAGTCTGCCAGAGAGTATAGTGTAAGGCGCTTTGAGCAATCCCGAAGATTGAATGTGGCGTTATATAAAAACTTAGCTTTACCTTTTTATTCTTCTGAATTCGTCTTCAGCTGGTGACACTAATACTCAGGGAGGATTAAGACGGTTTCAGAATAGGCAAGTTTTGCATAGATCACATATTAAGAACATAGTAAAATAACAAACCGTCCGAAAGTGAGAACATGGGAAAGTGTCGACCATCAACGGATAGTGTGGTTAACTCAGCCCCCCCGGCAGTATTCGAAACAAACACTGTTTTGTTTACCATTTGAACATGTTCCGTGGTCGTATCGTCATTACTGCGAATTATATTATTCTTTTTTTGGCTTGTCTATGTAGTCCTGTCTCTTCTGCCAGCTCTTTTCTCTCTCTCTCTTTTCTTCCCCCTCTCTCTCTTCTCCCCCTTCTTTTCCCCGCCCTTTTCCCTTTTTTTTCCTCCCTCCTCCTTCCCCCCTTCTTCTCCCTTCCTTCCCTCTCCCCCCTCTCCCCCTTTCTCCCCTCCTCCTCCCTTTCCCCCTTCTTCCCCCTTTTTTTCTTTTGAGGTCGGGCCTTTTTATGGAGGTTTTCCAATTAACCATTTCCCCAAACAATTGGAGCATGGAGTGTCTACCATAATTGTGGGAGACTATTCTATTCATCAGTGCTACGGTGTATAAATTTTTTCAAATTTTTAAAATCGGCAGTTTTTTTTTTTTTTTTTTCTTATTAAAAAACATCTTTGGCTTACCTACCCTCTTTTTTTTTTTAAAATATTGCCTCTTTTAAAGGGATGCGTTAGATTAGAACAAATGCTGATTTGAAAAGTACCATTTCATTTCATTCGTTGCCTTCGAAAATGCATTTGATTCCCTGCACAGATGACTCTTATGAAAGACACGACGTCATTGTGGAATCACCAAGAATATGGAAAAAGCTGTATATATAGGAACACCCAAAGATTGGGAATATAGCAATAAGGGACATAAGGGGGGAATAAACAAAGAAAAAGGGGGGAAGGGAGGGATAGGGGGAGAGGGGGGGGCGGCACGGGTGAATGGAAAAAGAGAAGGGGGGGGGGGGGGGAAAAACCCAACAAAGGTGGCTAATTCGGGGACGTTTTGACTCGTTGGAAATTCCCAATTTCATCAATCTGTTAAAAACGCTGCTGGTAAACAACAGTGGTACTAAGCGGTGACTTTTTCCCTAAATCATTTTCAGGCAATATTAAAAATTTGTTCCAAAAACCCTGTTTAAGTTACTTTTTTATTTAGTTCCAAATTAATCCCATAAAAATTTAAAAATTTGAGCAGGTTAAGGTTTTTAAAGGGAAAAAATTTTTTAAAAACCCCAAAAAGGAAATGGTTTTTTCCCTTTTGGGGTTCAAAAAACCCCCAAAAAAACCCTTTAAAAAAAATTTTTTTAAAAAAGGGTCATTTTTTTTTTGGGGGGGTTGGCCCCGGGAAAATTTTTTTTTTTTTCCCCCCCTTTTTAAAAAACCCCCCCACAGGGGGGGGGAAACGGCCCTTTTTCCCCCCCTTTTTTTTTTTTCCCCCCCGGGGGTTTTTTTTTGGGAAAAAAAACCCCTTTTTCCCCCCTTTTTTTTGGGGGTTTTTTTTTTAAAAAAAAAAAAAAAAAAATTTTCCCAATTTTTTTTTTAAAACCCTTTTCCCCCCCCCAAAATTTTTTGGGGGGAAAAAAAATTAAAGGTTTTTCCGTTTTTTAATTTTTTGGGAAAAATTTTTTAATTTTTTTCCCAAGGGGCCCCTTTTTTTTTTAAAAAAACCCCCCCTTTTTAAAAAAAAAAGGGGTTAAACAAAAAATTTTTTCCCAGGAAACCCCCAAAAGGTCCCCCCCCCGGGAACCCCCCCCAAAAGGGGGGAAAGGGAAAAAAAATTTTAAAAACCCGGGAACCCCCCCTTTTTTTAAAAACCCCCCCCCTTTTTGGGGGGGGGGGGAAAGGGGGGGGGGAAGGGGGGGGGGAAAAAAAAGGGGGGGGGGGGGGGAAAAACCCCAAAAGGGAAAAAAAGGCAAAGGGGGGGGGGGGGGAAAAAGGGGGAAGGGGGGGCCCCCCGGGGGGGGGTGGGGAAAAGGGAAAAAGGGGGGGGAAAGGGGGGGGAAAGGGGGGAAAAAAGGGGGGGGGAAAAGGGGAAAAAAAAAAAAAACCCCCCCGGGGGCGGAAAAAGGGGGGGTTTTTTTTTCCCGGGGGAAAAAAAATTTTTAAACCGGGGGGGTTTTTTTTTTTTTTGGGGGGTTTTTTTAAAAAAAACCCGGTTTTTCCGGGGCCCCCCCCAAAAAAAAATTCCCGGGGGCCCCCGGGAAAAGGGGGGGGGGGGAAAAGGGAAGGGGGGGGGAGGGGGGGGGGAAGGAGGGGGGGAGGGGGGGGGGGGCCCCCCCCGGGGGGGAAAAAAAAGGGGCCGGGGGGAAAAAAAAGGGGGGGGGAAAAGGGGGAAGGGGGGGGAAAAAAGGGGAAAAAAAGGGGGGAAAAAAAAGGGGAAAAAAAATTTGGGGGGGGGGGGGGGGGAAAAAGGGGGGGGGGAAAAGGGGGAAGGGGGGGAAAAAAAAGGGGGGGGGAAAAAAAAAGGGGGGGGCCCCCGGGGGAAAAAAACCAAAAAAAAAAAATTTTTCCTTTGGGGGGGCCCCTTTAAAGGGCCCAAAACGTGGGTTTCAAAAGGGGGGGGTTTTTCCCCTATCCGGGGGGGGTTTTTTTGGGGGAAATTTGGGGGGGTTTTTTTTTTTTTTTAAAAAATTTTTTAAAAAAACCCCCCCCCCAACCCCCGGGAAATTCCCGGTAAAGGGGGGTTTTAAAAAAAAGGGGGAAAAAGTTTTTTGGGGGACTTAATTTCGGGTTCCGGGGTTTTTTTTTTTTAACCCCCCCTTTTTTTTGGGGGCTTTTCCCCCGGGAAAAAAAGGGGAAAAAATTTCCCCGGGGGGTTTTTTAAAAAAAAACCCCCGGTTTAAAAAAGGAAAAACCAAATTTAAAAGGGGGGCCCCCCAAAGGGGTTTCCCCCCCCCCCAAAAAAAAAAAAATTTTTTTAAAAAAAATTTTTTTTTTAAAATTTTTTTAAAAAAATTTTAAAGGGAAAAGGGGGGTTTTTTAAAAAAAAAATTTTTTTTTCCAAAAAAAAAACCCCAAAAAAAAAAGGGGGTATTCCCGGGGGGGGGGGGGGGTTTTTTTTTGGGGGAACCAAAATTTTTCCCCCCTTTTTTTTTTTGGGGTGGGGGGGGGTTTCCCCCCAAAAAAACCCCTTTTTGGGAAAAAAGGGGTTTCCCCCGGGTTTCCCAAAACCCCCCTAATTTTTAAACCATGGGGGCCCAAATTTTTTTTTGGGGGGGGGAAAAACCCCCCCCCGGGGGGCCTTTTTTCCCCCTTTTGGGGGGAAAAAAAGGGGGGGCCCCCCAAAAAAAGGGGGTTTTTTTTTTTAAAAAAAGGTTTCCCTTTTTTTTCCCCCTTTTTGGGGGTTTTTAAAAAAAAAAAAAAAGGGGGGGCCCCCCCCCAAAAAAAGGGGGGTTTTTTTTTTCCCCCCAAAAAAAATTTTTTTTTTTTCCCCACCCCCCCCCGGCCCAATCCCCCTTTTCCCCTTTTTTTAAAAAATTTAAAAAAAAATTTTTAAAAAAAAAGGGAAATTTTTTTTTAAAAAATTTTAAAAAAAATTTAAGGGTTTTTAAAACCCCCCAAAAAAAAGGGGGAAAAAAAAAAAAAAGGGGTTTTAAAATTGGGGAAAAAAAAAAAAAAAAAGGGGGGGGTTTTTTTTGGGGGGGAAAACCCAGGGGCCGGGGGTTTTTGACCCCCCTTTTTTCCCGGGGAAAAAAAAAAATTTTTTTTGGGGGGCCCCCCCCCCTGTTTTTTTTTTTTTTTTTTTGGGGGAAAATTTTAAAAATTTTATTTTTTTTAAAAAAGGGAAAAAACCATGACAGTGCCCGTATATACCGGGGAATGATAATGGCCGTGGGGTACCAGGGGCTGATAGTGGCCGTGCGGTACCGGGACATAAACCGTGTTTCCAGGGGACATGTTTTGGCCGTTTTTAAATGGGAAGAGGGGCTGGGGTCCCATGAAAGAGAGTTGCCATGTAAATGAACCATTATAGTGGCCGTGTGGTACCATGGGACAGGTGGCCGTGTGGTACCTGGGACAATGGGGTTTATACCATGATATGGCCGTGTAGTCCCGGTGCCCGTGTAAATGCGTGGCCGTGTAGGGGCTGGTGCCCGTGTATACCATGGGACATGACGTAAATCACCTTGTGACCGTGGCCCAATGGGGGTTCACCCGCCTTGCCTGTGTACACTGGTTTCCTATAACCAGTCTTCCCACCCCAATAAACCAGGGGGATCCGTGCAGCAAAAAAGGGGAGGGGAAATTTTAAAAGTGTTTGTTGTACATAGGCAGATGAGTTTTGTCAACAATGGGGCAAATTGAATCGCCCCTTGAAAAACCAACGGCCCGCACAAAGGGGAGGAAATTCCCGGAATGAATGCCAGCAGTTTTCCGCTTTCCCGATCCGGAGCGTTTAATGGAAGTCCTCGCTTGATAACTGGCCAAGCGTTCCCATGTCGTACACGATTCATGTGGGTACGTTAAGGAAGCCCTGTTCAGTATGGATGCTTGAGCAAAAAAGCGGAAAGCTGCAGCTCTTAAACACATGTTTTAGTTTCTTCTACAGTATGCCTGTTGCCAGGCAGACTAGCAAGCTGTCTACATATTTGATTATTAAAAACGAGGTTCATGATAAGCCACCAGCGCCACAGTCGTCGCATCGTGATTACATTATCAAACACTACACGATGAAGATGAAGAAGACTGAATCTTAGAAAGTGACAAATTTCATTAAATAAAGAATCTTATTTAATTCACATACATAGAAAATCAAAGTTATTATGTTTTTGTGCTTTTTTCGTTTGCAGAGCAATAAATATTGTCTTTCTCATCGTGGAAGCTATTTTGGACTTTTACATGGCCGCCATCTTGTTTACTTTATAAATGTTTTCTTATCAACTATGGTGGAATCGCATTCCTCATGTCTTAAAACATATAAAACAACATTTTAATCATGTATGTATCTTTTCTGGTTGCAAATATATGACAATAAGCTGATTTTGGCAGCCATTTGGTAACCCAACGGTAAGAACTCCACGGTCACTAGAGATGAGTAATCAAAGAAAAAAACATCGGGCAAATAGGGGTTAGGTCAAAAAAATGCCCGTTGGCTGTTGGACTATGTTGAATATCGATGATATGACAGACACGCGTCAACAGGTCTTGTAGCCGTGGCCAGTGGTGTTACTATGACCGCAGCGGCGGTTGGCAATATTAACCACTCATTATTCAATATTATTTTATTACATAGTAACCACATTAATATACTCTTTAATATATCATAATTATTTACGTAATTATCTTACTATTTTATAAACGGTGTCGTTGTCTTAATTACTTAGCTTAATGTATTGTATTTTAATGTTAATCTAATACCAGAGTTACCAGGATGATGGTTTAAAATAATTATGTTTACATATACATTTTATAAAGTGTGTACGCGGTTATTGGGCCGGGGAGTTGGAGCTTTAGAAATGCTGTTAATAATAATAACAAAAATAATGGTAGGCATCATTAAAGCGGCTCCTAGGTTTTTTGAATTTAATATTACGTTCTTATGACTACAACGTGGATGTTGATGGTTTACTGCCTGCCAGTTTGTGTTTATTTACGTTATTAAGCTCGGAACAATGTTCGCAATTTGAAAGATTCCGCTTGCAACGCGTTCAAATGATAAAACAAAAGACCCAGTTTCAAAACAAAATTGCCGAGGCGCAATAGCCTTTGATGTTTAAATTTCCCACCTTCTAGACAGCAGGCTTCCCATTACAAATTAATGCTCTGCCAATTCTGGGCAGGAGAGTTGGTGTCCTCCCTTTAACAATTAACTGTCAGAACGTTACGCGCCCCACATGCTTGGTCGAGTCGAGCATGACCGAGACGGCAGATGTTCTGCATGATGCGAGCGTGGAACTAGCGAACCAGTCTAATTATTGCGACGACGTGCCACATCTGTCAAGCAGGCTCTAAACACCCATGATTACCTCTGTGCCACGAGGCCAGATAAATACGCCAGCTCGAAAATAATTTCCGGCTTGGCGAACGCCATAATAAACCTGCAATTTCCGGCCCCCGTTTCCTGGCTGTGTAGTATTTCGCGTTTCTAGGTTCCTGTTTGTTTCGGGTTTTTTCTTGTAGCAAATTCAAATAATGGTGTAATATTTAAATTAAGATATTCCCGTTGTTACATGGTATATTACAATTAATAATAACAAGGC
This sequence comes from Ridgeia piscesae, assembly GCA_025642075.2. Classification (NCBI taxonomy): domain Eukaryota; kingdom Metazoa; phylum Annelida; class Polychaeta; order Sabellida; family Siboglinidae; genus Ridgeia; species Ridgeia piscesae. Next base: position 1,600 of record JAODUO010003877.1, on the reverse strand, counting down.
TAACTAACCAATCTATCAAATAACGGCTATTTGAAAAACTGCAAGGTTTTCAGTTGTATCAGCGGAATGGGGTAGTGGCTAAGAGCTTCGCAATGGCGCCTAAGAGAGTCGTCCCAAACCTTAATTAAGCTATTTGTTTTATTCTGTTTTGCTCCAATTTACTCAGCTGTATGGTTGAGTACCTGACTATACACAGTGGTGGATATTTGTGTACGAATAGTCTTCGTGCGTTAACTGGAGCGTGGCTGAATGCTTCCCAGATAAGTCGAGATGGTGTTCGATTGAACAAAGTCTGCCAGAGAGTATAGTGTAAGGCGCTTTGAGCAATCCCGAAGATTGAATGTGGCGTTATATAAAAACTTACTTTACCTTTTTATTCTTCTGAATTCGTCTTCAGCTGGTGACACTAATACTCAGGGAGGATTAAGACGGTTTCAGAATAGGCAAGTTTTGCATAGATCACATATTAAGAACATAGTAAAATAACAAACCGTCCGAAAGTGAGAACATGGGAAAGTGTCGACCATCAACGGATAGTGGGGTTAACTCAGCCCCCCCGGCAGTATTCGAAACAAACACTGTTTTGTTTACCATTTGAACATGGTTTCGTATCCGTTTTTCTGCCATTTTATTTCTTTTTTTCTCTCTCTTCTCTCTCCCTCTCTCTCTCTCTCTCTCTCTGTCCCTCTCTCCCTCTCTCCCTCGCCATCTCTCCATCTGTCTCTCTGTCCCTCTCTCTCTCTCGCTCTTTCTCCCCTCACTCTCTCTCCCCGCTCTCCTCTCTCTCTCTCTCTCTCCCTCTCTCCCTCTCCATCTCTCCATCTGTCTCTCTGTCTCTCTGTCCCTCTCTCCTCTTTCTCCCCTCTCTCTTCCCTCTCTCTCCCCCTCTCCCTCTCTCCCCTCTCTCCCTCTCCCCTCTCTCCTCTCTCTCTCTCTCTCTCTCTCTCTCTCTCTCTCTCCTCAACGTCTGTTCGGAGTGTGCGAATTCGTCAGAATTTTCGATAATAATAGAGGTGGAGCAATGTAGCCAGTTTTCATAGGACGGTTTTCCTTAATTAATCCATTTCCTCCCCAAACAATTGGAGCTATGGAGTGTCTACCATAGATTGTGGGAGACTATTCTATTCATCAGTGCTACGGTGTATAAATAATTTTATACACCAATTTAGGTAGTCCTGTCTCTTCTGCCAGCTCTCTTATCTCTCTCTCTCTCTTCTCTCTCCCTCTCTCTCTCTCTCTCTCTCTGTCCCTCTCTCCCTCTCTCCCCCCCCCTTCGTTTTCTTCCCCCCTCCTCTCCCCTTTCCCCCCCTCCCCTCTCCCCCCCCCTCCCCTTTTCCTCCCCCTTTTCCCCCTTCTCTCCTCTGTTTTCCTTTTCCTTTCCCCTCTCTCCCCTTTTTTCCCCCCCCCCCCCTTTTTTTTTTTCCCCCCCCCTTTTTTTTTTTTTTTTTAACGTCTGTTCGGGTGTGCGAATTCGTCAGAATTTTCGATAATAATAGAGGTGGAGCAATGTAGCCAGTTTTCATAGGACGGTTTTCCTTAATTAATCCATTTCCTCCCCAAACAATTGGAGCTATGGAGTGTCTACCATAGATTGTGGGAG
>JAODUO010003876.1:0-12475 GCA_025642075.2 Ridgeia piscesae | reverse complement strand
AAAATTTGTACCTGGTTGATTTTCTTGTTAAAAATAAATTGATAAACCCATCTCAACATGGGTTTTTAAAAGCGAGGTCATGTTAACAAATATGTTATGTTTTTGGAAGATGTCACAAAGTGGCTAGATGAGGGATCACCAGTAGATATAATCTACTTAGATTTTAAAAAAGCCTTTGAAAAGTGCCACACCAAAGACTACTACTTAAACAAAAGGCCCATGGCATAGGAAATGGAATGATCAACTGGATGAAAAATGTTATTGATAGAAGACAAAGAGTATTTGTTGATGGGAGGTTTCAAACTGGAAAGCGGTTTTGAGTGGAGTACCGAGGGATCAGTACTGGGACCTATTTTATTCTTAATATATATCAATGATTTGGATGATGACATAACAAGCAAGGTGTTGAAGTTTGCGGACGACACAAAAGTGTTTAGGAAAATTAAAAGTGATGCAGATAGACAGCATTTACAAGATGATCTTAACAAGTTGATAGAATGGTCTGAGAAGTGGCAAATGCTGTTTAATTTTGGAAAGTGTAAGTGCCTTCACACAGGACATGGGAATGAAGATGCACAATATACAATGGGTGATACTGTACTAAATACTACCTTAAAGGAAAAGGACTTAGGGTTATCTATTAGTGCTGACATGAAGGTATCAGAGCAGTGTGGAATTGCAGCAGCGAAGGGAAACCAAATTCTTGGATTAATTAGGCGAAATATAGTGTACAAAGAAAAAGAACTAATAATACCGCTGTATAAAACAATAGTTAGGCCTCACTTAGAATATTGTATACAAGCATGGAGGCCATATCGCAAGAAGGATATTGATATGCTAGAAAGAGTACAAAGGAGAGCAACCAAAATGATACCAAACTCAGGAATATTAGTTATGAAATGCGTCTAAAAGAATGTGGTTTAACAACACTAGAAACCAGAAGATTGAGAGATCAGATTGAGGTGTTTAAAATATTGAATGGATATGAAAATATTGACAGAATTTTTTTTTTTCACAGTCAAGGAAGAGAGAACTAGAGGACATGGAGTTACATTAGCAAAGAAGCAGTGTAGACTAGATATTAGAAAATTTTCATTTTCACAAAGAACAGTAAACGAATGGAACAGATTATCAGCTGATTGTGTAGGTGCTAGTAGTGTTAATATATTTAAAAATAAAATCGACATATACCTAAGACGGGCGGGGTATACTTAGATAGATAGGTTGGACTCTCGATAAGCCAAATGGCTTCCTAGTCCACCTGCCATCTAGAGTTGAATCTCTAGGTGGCAATCTTGTTAAATCTTGTTAAATATGTAAAGTAACGGAGCTCTCTTACCGTTCTTCAGGATAGTTCCTTCTCAGATTAAAAAATTTAACTTTTGTTTATCAAAGACTTGGTAAAAGCATAGTCCCAACCAGGACAAAGTGGAGCTGGAAGAACAAGGCGAACTGGTGTAGGAACTGTGGTGCTGAGTATATTGGGGAGAGAAAGGGGGAGACCGTGAAAACATAACCCCGGGAAGACAGAGAATACGTACCCAACATGAAGAACGGACAACACACTAGGAGCGGGAAATACTCTCACATCAATAAACCCACGCTTACAGATCGTGCGATAAATGAAACCCACATCATAGACGGGGAGGGGGCGAACATCGTAGATAAAGAACCCAGCCGAAGATACGACACACCCCAAGGAAACCATCTGGGTCCGGGAACAAGATCCCCACAAACCGAGGCGTGGGCATTTACGAACATCCCCACGTGTACGACGACGGCATTCGTCAACTTTTACCACCGGACCATTTCACTAAGATAAAGGACCATTTCACTAAGACAAAGGACCGTTCCAATAAGATAAAGGACCATTTCACTAAGACAAAGGACCGTTTCAATAAGATAAAGGACCATTTCACTCAGATAAAGGATCATTTCACTAAGATAAAGGACCATTTCACTAAGATAAAGGACCATTTCACTAAGATAAAGGACCATTTCGCTAAGATAAAGGACCATTTCACTAAGATAAAGAGCTCTCAAGGAAGATTAATCATTAAACAAAAAAATCCCTCGTTAAATAAATGAGGTTGTTTTTCAAAACACAAACATCCATTGCCCTATTCTGATTACACTATTTCCGTGACACACCAGTGACAGTTTAATGTCCAGCTGGTATGTCATCGTGTTGACAGTTTTAAGTATTCCAGATCATTGTTAAGGATCACCATTTATCTTAAAGTGCAAGACCCAGCAACAATGTTTGTGAAATGATTCCGAAACATACATATTGGATATGCAACAATGAAGAGAGTTTCTGATCATCCGTTTAGCCAAGGACAGCCGTGCCACACACGCGAGATACGTTCCCCAAATAGATGAAGACACTGATTGTGTAAGTACACCGGGATGTGAACACAGGCTTGTATAAATAGCCTCAGCCTCCCATGTGGCATTCCTTGCCGAGGTCACGTCCAGGTGTCGGTGCATCCAGCATCTTTTCGTTATTTAAGACAGTCAGTTGATGCCTGATGTGGGGGTATACTGTACAAACAACGCCTTATTTGTATGAGGATTTTTCGGCAGAGGACATTTATTTCCCCGTAAAATGCACAATATAAAAAAACGTGAAAAACAATCTTGTTGAAATGTTTAAAGTGAATTTGTCGTGTTTGTTAATACCACTTACCGAACATGTAGTCCATTGTGACAATACGCTAAATCTAATTGTCCGTGCTGACATATAACTTCGCGGAACTTCACTATTGCAACATAATTAAATTACACTACTTTCTCCCTTTAGGTTAATCTATTTTGACATTTAAACATCCATTGCTCTACCATGCATCTATTCCTATTCACTGCCATTGTCACACCCCCTACCGTCCATCTATCGCACCTATGTATACTTAATACCCGTCCTTCTATCACTCCTGTGTATACCTCACTAACCGTCCTTCTATCACTCCTGTGTATACTTTACAACCCGTCCTTCTATCACTCCTGTGTATACTCCACTACCCGTCCTTCTATCACTCCTATGTATACTTCACTATCCGTCCTTCTATCACTCCTATGTATACTTCAATACCCGTCCTTCTATCACTCCTATGTGTACTTCACTACCCGTTCTTTTATCACTCCTGTGTATACTTCACAACCCGTCCTTCTATCACTCCTGTGTATACTTCACAACCCGTCCTTCTATCACTCCTATGTATACTCCACTACCCGTCCTTCGATCACTCCTACTCCTTCACTACCCGTCCGTCTATCACTAATATATATATATACTTCACTACCCGTACTTCTATCACTCCTGTGTATACTTCACTACCCGTCCTTCTATAACTCCTGTGTATACTTCACAACCGCTTCCTTCTATCACTCCTGTGTATAATCCACTACCCGTCCTTCTATCATTCCTATGTATAATCCATTACCCGTCCTTCTATCACTCCTGTGTATACTTCACTACCCGTCCTTCTATCACTCCTATGTATACTTCACTACCCGTCCTTCTATCACTCCTGTGTATACTTCACAACCCGTCCTTCTATCACTCCTATGTATACTTCACTACACGTCCGTCTATCACTCCTATGTATACTTAACTACCCGTCCGTCTATCACTCCTATGTATACTTCACTACCCATCCTTCTATCACTCCTGTGTATACTTCACTACCCGTCCTTCTATCACTCCTGTGTATACTTCACTACCCGTCTGTCTATCACTAATATGTATATTTCACTACCCATCCTTCTATCACTCCTGTGCATACTTCACTACCCGTCCTTCTATCACTCCTGTGTATACTTCACTTCCCGTCCTTCTATCGCTCCTGTGTATACTTCACTACCCGTCCTTCTATCACTCCTATGTATACTTCACTACCCGTCCTTCTAACACTCCTGTGTATACTTCACTACCCGTCCTTCTATCACTCCTGTGTATACTTCACTACCCGTCCTTCTATCACTCCTGTGTATACTTCACTATCCGTCCGTCTATCACTCCTATGTATACTTCACTACCCGTCCTTCTAACACTCCTGTGTATACTTCACTACCCGTCCTTCTATCACTCCTGTGCATACTTCACTACCCGTCCTTCTTATCCAAATTTCCCCCGTTTTTTTATACTTCACTACCCGTCCTTCTATCACTCCTATGTATACTTCACTACCCGTCCTTCTATCACTCCTGTGTATAATCCACTACCCGTCCTTCTATCACTCCTGTGTATACTTCACTACCCGTCCGTATATCACTCCTATGTATACTTCACTACCCGTCCTTGTATCACTCCTGTGTATACTTCACAACCCGTCCTTCTATCACACCTGTGTATATTTCACTACCCGTCCTTCTATCACTCCTGTGTATACTTCACTACCCGTCCTTCTATCACTCCTGTGTATACTTCACTACCCGTCCGTCTATCACTAATATGTATACTTCACTACCCGTCCTTCTATCACTCCTGTGCATACATCACTACCCGTCCTTCTATCACTCCTGTGTATACTTCACTACCCGTCCTTCTATCACTCCTATGTATACTTCACAACCCGTCCTTCTATCACTCCTGTGTATACTTCACTACCCGTCCGTCTATCACTCCTATGTATACTTCACTACCCGTCCGTTTATCACTAATATGTATACTTCACTACCCGTCCTTCTATCACTCCTGTGCATACTTCACTACCCGTCCTTCTATCACTCCTGTGCATACTTCACTACCCGTCCTTCTATCACTCCTGTGTATACTTCACTATCCGTCCGTCTATCACTCCTATGTATACTTCACAACCCGTCCTTCTATCACTCCTATGTATACTTCACTACCCGTCCTTCTATCACTCCTGTGCATACTTCACTACCCGTCCTTCTATCACTCCTGTGCATACTTCACTACCCGTCCTTCTATCACTCCTGTGTATACTTCACTATCCGTCCGTCTATCACTCCTATGTATACTTCACAACCCGTCCTTCTATCACTCCTATGTATACTTCACTACCCGTCCTTCTATCACTCCTGTGTATACTTCACTACCCGTCCTTCTATCAATCCTGTGTATACTTCACAACCCGTCCGTCTATCACTCCTGTGTATACTTCACAACCCGTCCTTCTATCACTCCTGTGTATACTTCACTACCCGTCCTTCTATCACTCCTGTGTATACTTCACTACCCGTCCGTCTATCACTAATATGTATACTTCACTACCCGTCCTTCTATCACTCCTGTGCATACATCACTACCCGTCCTTCTATCACTCCTGTGTATACTTCACTACCCGTCCTTCTATCACTCCTATGTATACTTCACAACCCGTCCTTCTATCACTCCTGTGTATACTTCACTACCCGTCCGTCTATCACTCCTATGTATACTTCACTACCCGTCCGTTTATCACTAATATGTATACTTCACTACCCGTCCTTCTATCACTCCTGTGCAATACTTCACTACCCGTCCTTCTATCACTCCTGTGCATACTTCACTACCCGTCCTTCTATCACTCCTGTGTATACTTCACTATCCGTCCGTCTATCACTCCTATGTATACTTCACAACCCGTCCTTCTATCACTCCTATGTATACTTCACTACCCGTCCTTCTATCACTCCTGTGCATACTTCACTACCCGTCCTTCTATCACTCCTGTGTATACTTCACTACCCGTCCTTCTATCACTCCTGTGTATACTTCACTATCCGTCCGTCTATCACTCCTATGTATACTTCACAACCCGTCCTTCTATCACTCCTGTGTATACTTCACTACCCGTCCTTCTATCACTCCTGTGTATACTTCACTACCCGTCCTTCTATCATTTCCCGTGTATACTTCACAACCCGTCCGTCTATCACTCCTGTGTATACTTCACAACCCGTCCTTCTATCACTGCTGTGTATACTTCACTACCCGTCCTTCTATCACTCCTGTGTATACTTCACTACCCGTCCTTCTATCACTCCTGTGCATACTTCACTACCCATCCTTCTATCACTCCTGTGTATACTTCACTACACGTCCGTCTATCACTCCTGTGTATACTTCACTACCCGTCCGTCTATCACTCCTATGTATACTTCACTACCCGTCCTTCTATCACTCTATGTATACTTCACTACCCGTCCTTCTATCACTCCTGTGTATACTTCACTACCCGTCCTTCTATCAATCCTGTGTATACTTCACTACCCGTCCGTCTATCACTCCTATGTATACTTCACTACCCGTCCTTCTATCACTCCTGTGTATACTTCACTACCCGTCCTTCTATCATTTCCCGTGTATACTTCACAAACCCCTCCTCTATCACTCCTGTGTATACTTCACAAACCCCTCCTTCTATCACCTTGTATACTTCACTACCCGTCCTTCTATCACTCCTGTGTATACTTCACTACCCGTCCTTCTATCACTCCTGTGCATACTTCACTACCCATCCTTCTATCACTCCTGTGTATACTTCACTACACGTCCGTCTATCACTCCTGTGTATACTTCACTACCCGTCCGTCTATCACTCCTATGTATACTTCACTACCCGTCCTTCTATCACTACTATGTATACTTCACTACCCGTCCTTCTATCACTCCTGTGTATACTTCTCAACCCGTTCTTCTATCACTCCTATTCGTCCTGATACACCTGTCCTTCTATCACTCCTATTCGTCCTGATACACCTGTCCTTTTATCACTCCTATTCGTCTTGAAACACCTGTCCACCTATCACTCCTAGTCGTCTTTATACATCTGTCCACCTATCATTCCTATTCGTCTTTATACACCTGTCCACCTATCACTTCTACTCGTCCTGATACACCTGTCCACCTATCACTCCTATTGGTCTTTATACACCTGTCCACCTATCACTCCTATTCGTCCTGATACACCTGTCCATCTATCATTCCTATTCGTCTTTATACACCTGTCCATCTATCACTAATATTCGTCCTGGTACACCTGTCCACCTATCACTCCTATTCGTCTTTATACAACTGTCCACCTATCACTAATATTCGTACTGGTACACCTGTCCACCTATCACTCCTATTCGTCTTTATACACCTGTCCACCTATCACTAATATTCGTCCTGATACACCTGTCCACCTATCACTAATATTCGTCCTGATACACCTGTCCACCTATCACTAATATTCGTCCTGGTACACCTGTCCACCTATCACTCCTATTCGTCTTTATACACCTGTCCACTTATCACTAATATTCGTCCTGGTACACCTGTCCACCTATCACTAATATTCGTCCTGGTACACCTGTCCACCTATCACTCCTATTCGTCTTTATACACCTGTCCACCTATCACTCCTATTCGTCCTGATACACCTGTCCACCTATCACTAATATTCGTCTTTATACACCTGTCCACCTATCACTAATATTCGTCCTGGTACACCTGTCCACCTATCACTCCTATTCGTTTTTATACAACTGTCCACCTATCACTAATATTCGTACTGGTACACCTGTCCACCTATCACTCCTATTCGTCTTTATACACCTGTCCACCTATCACTAATATTCGTCCTGATACACCTGTCCACCTATCACTAATATTCGTCTTTATACAACTGTCCACCTATCACTAATATTCGTACTGGTACACCTGTCCACCTATCACTCCTATTCGTCTTTATACACCTGTCCACCTATCACTAATATTCGTCCTGGTACACCTGTCCACCTATCACTAATATTCGTCTTTATACACCTGTCCACCTATCACTAATATTCGTCCTGATACACCTGTCCACCTATCACTCCTATTCGTCTTTATACACCTGTCCACCTATCACTAATATTCGTCCTGACACACCTGTCCACTTATCACTAATATTCGTCCTGATACACCTGTCCACCTATCACTAATATTCGTCTTTATACACCTGTCCACCTATCACTAATATTCGTCCTGATACACCTGTCCACCTATCACTAATATTCGTCTTTATACACCTGTCCACCTATCACTAATATTCGTCTTTATACACCTGTCCACCTATCACTAATATTCGTCCTGGTACACCTGTCCACCTATCACTAATATTCGTCCTGGTACACCTGTCCACCTATCACTCCTATTCGTCCTTATACACCTGTCCACCTATCACTAATATTCATCCTGATACACCTGTCCACCTATCACTCCTATTCGTCCTGATACACCTGTCCACCTATCACTCCTATTCGTCTTTATACACCTGTCCACCTATCACTAATATTCGTCCTGGTACACCTGTCCACCTATCACTAATATTCGTCCTGGTACACCTGTCCACCTATCACTAATATTCGTCCTGGTACACCTGTCCACCTATCACTCCTATTCTTCCTGATACACCTGTCCACCTATCACTAATATTCATCCTGATACACCTGTCCACCTATCACTCCTATTCTTTCCCATACACCTTCCACCTATCACTAATATTCATCCTGATACACCTGTCCACCTATCACTCCTATTCGTCCTTATACACCTGTCCACCTATCACTTATTCGTCCTGTACACCTGTCCACCTATCACTATATTCGTCCTTTACACCTGTCCACCTATCACTTATTCGTCCTTTACACCTGTCCACCTATCACTTATTCGTCCTGGTACACCTGTCCACCATCACTTATTCTCCTGATACACCTGTCCACCATCACTCCTATTCGTCCTGATACACCTGTCCACCGATCACTCCTATTCGTCCTTATACACCTGTCCACCTATCACTCCTATTCGTCTTTATACACCTGTCCACCTATCACTCCTATTCGTCTTTATACACCTGTCCACCTATCACTAATATTCGTCCTGGTACACCTGTCCACCTATCACTCCTATTCGTCTTTATACACCTGTCCACCTATCACTAATATTCGTCCTGATACACCTGTCCACCTATCACTCCTATTCGTCCTGGTACACCTGTCCACCTATCACTAATATTCGTCCTGGTACACCTGTCCACCTATCACTAATATTCGTCCTGGTACACCTGTCCACCTATCACTCCTATTCGTCCTGATACACCTGTCCACCTATCACTCCTATTCGTCCTGATACACCTGTCCACCTATCACTCCTATTCGTCCTGGTACACCTGTCCACCTATCACTCCTATTCGTCCTGGTACACCTGTCCACCTATCACTCCTATTCGTCCTGGTACACCTGTCCACCTATCACTCCTATTCGTCCTGATACACCTGTCCACCTATCACTCCTATTCGTCCTGATACACCTGTCCACCTATCACTCCTATTCGTCCTGGTACACCTGTCCACCTATCACTAATATTCGTCCTGATACACCTGTCCACCTATCACTCCTATTCGTCCTTATACACCTGTCCACCTATCACTAATATTCGTCTTGATACACCTGTCCACCTATCACTCCTATTCGTCCTGGTACACCTGTCCACCTATCACTAATATTCGTCCTGGTACACCTGTCCACCTATCACTCCTATTCGTCCTGATACACCTGTCCACCTATCACTCCTATTCGTCCTGGTACACCTGTCCACCTATCACTCCTATTCGTCCTGATACACCTGTCCACCTATCACTCCTATTCGTCCTGATACACCTGTCCACCTATCACTCCTACTCGTCCGTATACACCCGTCATTTTATCTCTCATGTTTGTTCTTCCCTACCCGTCCACCTATTGTTTCTATTCGTCTTTAATTCCTCCTGCCCCGTGCTCAGTGCTCACATCTGGACCCGTTGCCCCCACCCAGCGCCCTGGCGGACACTGGGCGTGGAATGTTGTGTTGTTGTGTTCGTCGGTGCGCCCGCCGATGCGTGGACTAACACCGCTGTAATTGGTCATTAAACGCGAAATATACATTGAAATAGGGCAATTATAAACCGCGTTGCCGACCTGACCGCGGCGTCGGTGCCACAGCGCTACGACTATCTGTGTTGTAGCCAATTTACACAGCCGTAATATTCCCTCAGATGCCCGGCCGAGTTGCTTATCTCGCACGCACGTGTCCACGCCTCAAGTAATTCAAAAGGGCCAGTAACGTACGTCCCTTTGCTCATAGTAGCCGATATATATCAGATTAAATATGAAATTCAGCGGAAAGCTGACCCGAACATGCGCAGAAACGTCACCGAGATACTTTTTAACGCCCAGAAAAATGTAAACGCTATGTAGCATTATCAACGTCCAGGCGCATGAACCATGAACTACGTTGTTATATATACGTGGTGCCCTCTGACGGACTCGAGAAAACAACATTCTCTGTAAAAATATATTATAGTAATGGATAGTTCTTCTATAGCGCAAATCTGTTAAGAATTATAACTCAGTGCGTTTACACATATCATTCACAGAACAGTCAACAGTACACAATCAACACTAACCCACACAGAAAAACTGGACTATCTATGTAAGAGAGAACGCTTGTCGGAACATGTTTTCAAACGAGATTTTAAAAGGACATAGAATAAGGACACTTCGAAGCCTGACAGGTAGTGCATTCCAGACAGTGGGCGCCATGAAACTGAACGAGCGCCAGCTTACTATATATATCCACTCATTCCAATAAAAATCGTTTGCTCCTAGCGTTTCTAATTGTTGGGAAAAGGGAAGCTATTTAGTATGCATTATATTATCCTAGTCCTAGATCGTTTGTGCACATAGACTACTTCAATTTGTTGAAATTAATAGCAAACTGAGAACTGTTTCGATTTTGGTAACAATCCGGTCAGACTAAAATCATGTGTAAATCCTTAGTATGAAAATTGCGTAACTCCCCCGAGAAGACAAGAGGAGCGAAGAGGCTGAAAAGTGCTGCCACCTCGCGGAGTCTGGTTAATCGAGACTAGATTAACGCACGTTTTGACTCACCAGGTGGATTCCGCAACAGGGCATTTTTCGACCAATGAGTAACGAACATGTGTCCACGTGGACAGCCTCTGTTTACACGGTACACGTGATTATATTTCCACGTGGTTCTGCTTGTGTTTACACTGTACACGTGATGAAAACAACTTGTTTCGAATTCCGTGTTTACAGTCTGTAATGTGAGATCATGCGCTATGCATTTATCTCAACGAACAGAACAGAAATATTATAATTTTTATAACTATGTTTTGCATTCAATAAACATTAAAGGGAACCAAAAGGGAAATATTAAGTGCTATGCACGTGAAAGAGCTAATACAAAGCAACCATTCTGAACGGTAATCACATTTTTAACGTCAGTGGTTTATTAGTAAAATAATTCCAAAGTGGATAATTTTACTGAAATCATCGGCTTCATAGAGGCGTCCATGATGCGCCTCTTCCTGTTGTCTGACCGTGGTCTGACCACTCAGCACGCAGAACCGGCCTTAAAGTCACGTGTCCGATTGCGTGCGTCAATGCTAACGCCGTTGTAAACACAATGTTGTAAGATACGCGAACTTCGAAGAAGGACATCCGTTCGAAGAACGTTGCTTCGAATAGGATGTTTCTCACCGTATATACTGGGTCAAGATCCGCAGAAACGTCGGCGACGTCGAGTTTTCAAGTATGGAGCTGTGCAAACGATATTAGCGCGATATTTAATCACCAACGATAGTCGTCGAAACGGGTTACCGGTCGAATCCTTCCGTCGCCGTAGCCAAGTCATCAAAGCGCGCAAGAAGGTTAGTAAATATTATTAAGTCTTCTGTATCTAAATTAGTTTAATCTTGTACCATTAGACACATTGCGATGTCTGTCGAGATGACTTATGTACATACTGATATTGTTCGTAAACGTCCACCACAGTTAACGTTCTAGAAGGTATGTACACGGGATCATGGAGCCGCTAACTAGGTCCAAGCGAGTTAGGCCGTCAGATATTGTTATTCATTATTATTTGTTTTATTTTATCCTACTTTGAATGGTATATATCATGTTTGCATGAACAGAGGCATAAAAATAAGGTAAAGCTACATGTCAATAACACAAAACAACAGCTGAATGCAAGCCAGACAGTAGACGTCATAGTCAATCCGCATGAACGATAATATAGGCACTTTGATATCACTCGCTAAATAACTTCAAAAGTACTGCCTTTCGAGTTTCGTAGCTACGCATGCAGTTCCTATTTTCAGGTTGACCGCTCTGAAAGTGCCAACATGATTGCTATATTTTTCAGTAAACATATTATTCAAACATAAAAAATAGCATTGCGAATGTTGTTTTCAATCATTCATGCTATTTGTTCAGTGAGAGAACAAATTACAAATTCTGTGTGCTGTATCAGTTCAGATACTCACTTTGCAAATTTGCAATATTATTGCCTTTATTGGTAGTTTCTTGAAATATTGGGGACACACTGAGCAAACAAGAAGAAATATTAACAGACTAGCATAATATACTAGATGGAACGTGGACTTGTAGATATCCCACAAAATTAATCCAATGGTTTAGCGTAACAATGTACCCG
>JAODUO010003875.1:0-13141 GCA_025642075.2 Ridgeia piscesae | reverse complement strand
GAGTCAAAACATACCTAATAGCCACCCTTGGATGGCCCACTCTTGAGCGAGGCAGGATTATTCAACAAGCCTTGACATAATGATAATGAAATAATGATAACATATTCAACATCACACCACCACCGGGCCTATTAAAACCATCAAAAAACCGTGGCCATCAACACTGCCGCAGCAACACTGCAGTGTTCTCCTTTTACCCCCGTGCAATTCGCATCTGGAATATGATCCCACCACACATTACTGAAATAGGAAAGCCCATAGCTTTTCAAGCAGCAATAATGAACCTCCCCTTCCCAACACTCAATCACCTAAATTGCCTGTAAAACAAACAAACAAGCAAGCTATAACAAACAAACAAACAAACAAACAAACAAGCAAGCTATAACAAACAAACAAACAAACAAACAACACAACAACACACACACACACACACACACACACACACACACACACACACACACACACACACACACACACACACACACACACACACACACACACACACACACACACACACACACACACACACACACACACACACACACACACACACACACACACACACACACACACACACACACACACACACACACACACACACACACACACACACACACACACACACACACACACACACACACACACACACACACACACACACACAACCACACAACACACACACACACACACACACACACACACACACACACACACACACACACACACACACACACACACACACACACACACACACACACACACCACACACACACACACACACACACACACACACACACACACACACACACACACACACACACACACACACACACACACACACACACACACACACACACACACACACACACACACACACACACACACACACACACACACACACACACACACACACACACACACACACACACACACACACACACACACACACACACACACACACACACACACACACACACACACACACACACACACACACACACACACACACACACACACACACACACACACACACACACACACACACACACACACACACACACAACGGACATATGCTTGCTACATAATTTAGCCACACAACATTAACAACTATTCCTGCTAAGTATAATATACACCTTTCTAGCAGATGATTATGAAAATATATTTTAAAAGCCTACATCATTGAAATAATACTCACCATTGCAGGTCCTTCCAATATAAGCCCTTTTGCAGCGGCATATGTAGCGTTTGTACCAATCATTTAGGCAGCGTCCACCATGTAGACACTTCGTATGCCTGCAGAAATTATACTCTGTAAAATCAGAAATATTTTTACATTACATTTTTTCTAAACTCGGATTACTTGATTTTTGACCGATTCATTTAAACACAACATAATCTATTATCTCTATTCTCCTGCGTTTTTTAATACATTTTCTTCCACATGTTTTGTTTCTTACGTTATACATACACCGCACACACACACACACACACACACACACACACACACACACACACACACACACACACACACCACACACACACACACACACACACACACACACACACACACACACACACACACACACACATATATATATACACACACATATATACACACACATATACACACATATATAATATATATATACATATATATATATATGTATGCTTGTTCACCTATACATATACACACACATATACCCACACACACACACACACATATATATATATATATATATATATATATATATATATATATATATATATACATACATGTATGCTGTTGTTCACCTATTGTTGTCGCTGTCGTAATGAATTGGGTAAATTATAGTCGGTCGGTAAGTGTTAAGGAAGACAAATATTATGGGCAATGCTATCTTTTCTTCATCTTTTCTTTCTTCTCTTCACTTCTTTCTCACGGCGTTCTCTATCAACAATCTTTAACTATTTATATCTTTTGCTGTTGTTCTCCAATCACTTTCCGTTCTTCTAACATAACTCTTAACACAGTCCTCCCAATGCATTGTCGGTCTTCTTCGCCTCCTTTTTCCAGCCATTTTCTGGGATCAATTTACTTTTCGTCAAATGTGCGTAACTGCATATATATATATGCATTTACTTTAGGACATTTGCTCATCTCGTGTGTTGCACTGGCATACACGTATGGCTTAGAAACGATGGCACTAACACAGAAACAACGGGAGAAGGTGCATATTAGTAACAACAACAAAACCTGGATAAGAATAATCGTGGGAGTGCAGAGAAGAGAGGATATATATATATATATATATATATATATATATATATATATATATATGCAGTTACGCACATTTGACGAAAAGCTACGTTGTCACGTTATTCAACAACTTAGATTCATTCCTGCCAGTACAAATGAAATAAAATCAAGTTATTAACACATAAAAACAATAACCTTTCCCACTAACGACAGACGCCTTACTCCCACTGACGCCCTGGGGCCCTATTTCGTGAAGACCTACATTTTCCTTTTGCACTGCACTACCGTCTTGATACTCATACACGTAATATATTAAACGACAGATAATACTTCAGCAGTACTGCAGCCTATATAATTTGGACTCACAAATTATCGGTTAACCTACTGATAGCCATTGGCCACCATTCTCTTTTTATCCAGCTGTGCTCAACAATGTTCTAAGGAGAGCTGCTTGTGGTTTTGTTCATATTTAGCCTCCAATATAATCTTCTCACAGTCCTTTGATGCTACTGAAACTACCTCGATCAATGGAATATTTGCTTTCTCACGCCTTTCAGTCAATTCAGCCCATCTTACATGGCCTACTCCAAAAAGTAATAAGACACTGATAATACTTGCCCAAAGCTTGCCCTACTGGTCCAAAGCATCAACCTGTATACCTGTGTCGCTTTTGCGAACTTGATGTCACGTGTTCATCCAACGAAGAAGCAGTATGCTATGGTGAATGCAGCATATGGTACCATCCTTCATGTCTTGAAATGTGCAACGAAGATTACAGCTAGTTACAACGCTCAAACGTACAGTGGCTGTGCTGTAGGTGCCAAACACTTAATATAGCAAGCTTTACCTTCCGAAGCTTTAAATCTCTCCAAGTTTCTACGAACCAATTGCTAATGAAAACATCACTCTTGAATCACTCTCTCCAACCTTTAGTCCACTCTTCACTAGCAGTCCCAAATCAACAGACCAAAGCATGTCAGAGAATCCAACAAGAAGATTCAATAATTCATCACGCTCCTCCAGCAAAGCTAACTTCACCAGCTCCAGAACAAGCTCATCTGAATTTGACCTCCCACAAATAAAAACTGCGTGTTATGACCGTAAATTGTCGTAGTGTGATCAGCAACAAAAACGACCTTGAAGCATCTATAAACGATATAAAACCAGACGTCATCTGTAGTTATGAATCATGGCTCAACAATAACATAAAATCCAGTGAAATATTCCAAGAAAACTACACTGTATACAGAAAAGACCGCAACACAGCAGGAGGAGGTGTTTTTTGTTTGTGCGGAATGACATCGTATCCTCCAACCAACCAGACTTAGATAGTGACTGTGAAGTTATGTTGGCAAAAATACAACTTAAAAAACTAATAAGTTCCTTCTACATGCCACACCGGCGCAACAAAACCATACAAGAACTTAATCAATCCCTAACAACAACAACAAGAAATTAAAAATAAAATAAAGTAATCCTCTGCGGAGATTTCAACTGCCCGATATATCTTGAAAATAAGAAACGTAAACACCTGTAGTCCACACCGATCCACTAAACAATCCCTCATCGACGTAACCGAAAGTGCCCAACTGACGCAAGTCCATAATAGTTCCACTAGAGAAAGCAAGTTGTTAGACCTAGTCTTCACTACAAATCCTACAATAGTAACACACTCTGTATCTGTACTAGGGATCCGACCACGACATAATTGTCAATACCAAAATAAGCAATGCAGACAGGTCTAGCAGTTTGCTCGAGCTGACTGGGAAAGCCTTAATGATGACTTTAACACATTGAAAAGTAAAATCAAAACCCAATACAACACCAGTGCATGCACCGAATCACTGTCGTCAACCTTCAAAAATACGCTAACAGAATCTATTGACAAACATATCCCATCAAAACTGAGCTCCAGCCGATGCAACCTCATATGGTTAAATGGGAAGCTGCATTGACTACTAAAGGAAAAGAGAAGACTCTATAAGAAAGCTGAGGAAACAAACAACTGGACAAACTACAAATTCATCCAAAAAACGTGCAGAAGTATGCGTAAAGCCGAATGGGAATACATCAATAATACCATAACCCAAGGACTCCAGACAAACAACTCAAAACCCTTCTGGAAATACATTAAAAGCAGAAAACAAGACAACATTGGAGTAGCCCGCTGAAAAAGAATGGTTCGTTGGTGTGTGACAGCAAGGAGAAGTCTAAGATCCTTCAAAACAGGCTTCTCACGTGAAACACAAATTCTAACTATCATGCATGACGTGTTCTGTTCCTTCCACGCCTGAACTCAGACATACATGGCAGTGTTAGATTTTAACAAGACATTTGACACCGTTCCCCACTCAAAACTCCTAAACAAATTATCCCATTGTGGAACTAGAGGTACAATACTCGAAGGGCTAAACAATTTCCTGACTGGAAGAACAACGAAAGTCGTAGTCGATGGTAAAATGTCGAGAGAAATACCTGGCGTCCCACAAGGCACAGTCCTATGCCCTTTGCTCTTCATGTGTCACATAAATGACATACCAACATCTGTCAAATCCCAAGTCCGCCTGTTTGCAGATGATTGCATGTTATATAGGAAAATACAGACATTCAATGACCATATTGTGCTCCAGAATGACTTAACACAACTTGGGAAGTGGGCAAATACCTGGGGGATGAATTTTAATACAAACAAATGTCACATCCTAAGCATAAAAACAAAACACAATTCTTCTATAGCCTAAATAATGAAACTCTGGAATGTGTAACTACCTTTCCTTGGTATCACCAGATCTATTTTGTTAAAGTGGCACTCACATATTTCTACAATAACCAAACAAGCAAATAGCACACTTGGCTTCCTAAGACGAAGTATACGTAGATGTCCAATAAACGGCAAATGGACGGCATACATTGCCCTTATACGCGCTGTCTGAGAATACGGAGCCATAGTGTGGGTCCCATACCGTCGGGGGGACATAGACAAATTAGAAAAAATCCAACACCTTGCAGCTCGCTTCATCACTGGAGACTACCGCTCTAGACACACAGGATCTGTCATAACCATGCTCACCAACCTTAACCTCGACACATTAGATAATAGACAACGCCACCAGAGACTAAACTTTATGTACCGAACTGTTTTAAGGGATCTATCCCAGCCCTCCCCACTGAAACATTCTTCCGGCCCCAAAAAACAAACAAAAGACACATTCAGCCTAAGCACTTCCCAGACCATGTAACCTCAAAGTTTTTCCAACAACTAACAAAGTACAACACTAGATGTGTCATACCCACAGCCCACACTGAACAATTTAAGAATTAATTTTTTGTGTGTGTAAAAACAATAGTTGACTGGAACCAACTTAACGAGTCGCAAATCCAGGCTGAAACCATAACTGATTTCGGCCGCCTGGTCTGCGGCTCAAACACTCAATAACATGCGCACACACCCCCGTCGTATATAATAGCCAATATTGGTCATTCATTCGTAGACCCGCCATAACTGCTGTCCCCTTACTACCAGCTGTCTTATATTGGTAACAACTGTAGGACACTGTGTGGATTTGTCTCTTTCGTAGTAAACATAGTATGTGCTTGCTAACGTTAACACTTTATACTGCACTAGCTTATATATATATATAATATATATATATATATATATATATATATATATATATATATATATATATATACTTATATACAAAAAAACATATTGTAATGCTTTATATTAACGTTTTACACATGTATCAATTAATATTTTTACTGTAATTTTATTATATATTATTTATTTTAATATATTAAATTATGTATTATTTAAATAAATTTAATGTCTACATTATAATTATACATACGCAAATGTCTTAAATGATACATTATTTCATTCTAGTTATAAAAAACCTACTTTTCATGTTGTATGTACCCATTTTAATTGCAATGACTGCCCATAGCGAAATAAACTATGATTATTTAATCATTTTCCACAGGCCAGTACAATGTTTGACTTCTTAAGTTACGCCAATGATGGAACCTTATCGAATACGTGAAACATTTTCAATGAAAAGATACAAGACAACCATGTTTAGGCTTTAATAAACGAATACTTTCTAAAGACAATTGAATGGATGAACATTAATAACTTACCAATAAACGTTGCAGAATGTAGATATACGCCATTTTACAAGGCAAAGACAAATATACATATACTCACTATAAATATAGACAGCGTAAATATTGAACAAGTAAAGGAATTTAAATACTGTCTATAACTATAGAAACACATATAAACATCACACAATATGATGTTTGTTTACACACAAAAAACATATGTTACATCCAGATACAACTTGTTTTTACTCGGTTTTAATGCTAACATTAATTATTGCCTAAATACCTGATAAATATTAAATAATACTCACGATAGCAGGTTGTCCCAATATAATCAGGGTCGCAGTTACAAGTAAATTTGCGTTGTCCATTAATGCAAACACCATGTTTCCCACACGGATTTGCATGGCAGTAATCATATGCTGTAAAGTCAATCAGATGTCATTACTACAGTTTTATTGCAGTGTCACTAAACTCATTTCTAAATAAGAAACACATTTCTAGACATTACATTAGCTTTCTCGGTTGCCGCACCAACTGTGTGGAATTCGCTTCCAACCAGTGTTAAATCAGTCCACCAAATATATATATATATATATATATATATATATATATATATATATATATATATATATATATATATATATATATATACTTGCAAATTAATAATTATAATATTAAACTCTGCTTTAATTGTTAGGTATATAATTTTTACAAAATAAACTTAGTCTGCTTTAGCCAAGACCATCACCGAAACATAGATTGATTGAGTTTATTTGCGCCAACATAAAGAAATGAGGGATATGGTTTAAGTTTAAGTTTTTAGGATCGAAAGTCAATTGGGGAAGACCTTCAACAATGTGGTTAGTTGGGGTGTATGGTAGAGAGGGTGTAATACAATGGATGGCATTCTCCGTAACACCTCGTTTTCAGGTGGTAAGTTTATGAATTTGGAAGAGTTAAAGACACAACAAAGGTCGTCGTACAACACTCTGTCGGTCCGGCGACGATACAGATAAACGGGTGAATTAACCTCGTATTCAAACTTTAACAGGGGGACCAGGACGCAGGGTAGTTATACTGAGACTAGATAGATACAGAGAACTTGCGGCAGCAGAAGTAGAACCTGCACCGCTCGCAGCATCGTCACCGGTTTGACGTTCGGTCTGAAATACGCACGCGTGCTGTCTAATGAAGAACGTCTAGGTGAGTGACGTTATTGAAGGTGTAGCTGTTTCTTTGACTTGTCTTAACGGAGAGAGACACGCGTGTCCCTATCAAATTGTTCAGCTTGTAGGTTTGCATGCTGTCGTTCATAAAATAATCGTGGTTTTTTTTTGCTGAACGACCATATGGCCGAATCGCAGCGTATTCTGACGAGGAAGTAAGTGTTACAGATCACGCATGCGTGTCTTTCGCGCTGCAGATTGCCATGGTCGTCAACGATCATACGCTTCTTGCAGTACGCTAATCCGACGTAGAAGGAAACATCATGGCATACCTTGTCGATAACGAGACCTCTCACGACGATCGTGTCGCCGCCGCTCGCCTGAATATGAGACGTCGTACGTAATTATATTTAAAATAAACAGAACATCATTCGGGAAAACGTGTCTAGACTTGCATGTGGCAGTAACAATGTATTATTTCGTAGGCAGTTGTATAGCAACTCATAATGATACTGACATATATGCCTAGACTTGTCTGGTTTAGACCACAACGTCAAAGGTAGAGTGTATTGCATTATTGTTGTTATACTATTGATTATATATTAACATATAGGCACCTGGCAACGTGACCAGTCTTGTATGACCTTAGAACGAACAGAGGAATTCTACCCCGAGCTACAAGATAGTGAACCAAGTACCATAATCTACACTGACTCGACTGAAGTACCAGAGATAACATCATGGGAGGCAGAAACAGCACTGAGATATATGAAGAATGGTACTACAACAGGCAACGACCCCACAAACATCAAACCATTGAAACCAGGTGAAGACACCAACTCGAAAACATTTGCTAGGCTGTATACTAAATACGAATACCCGTAGCGTGGAAAAACGCCAAGATGATGATAATTGGCGACAGCGACAACGATACCGTCGGCAGCAACCCCCGATACCGTAGGCAGCGACAACGATACTGTCGGTAACAAGAATGGCACCGTCGGCAGGGGACAACGATACTGTCAGCAGCGACAACGATACTGTCGGCAGTGACAACGACACCGTCAGCAGCGTCAACGGAACCGTCGGCACCGACAACGATACTGTTGGCAACGACACCGATACTGTTGGCAGTAATCACAAAGGTCATTGAAAAAGTTACATATAATCAGATTATTAGTTTTTTTTTACTAAACAACAACTTTTTAATGATAACCAGTGTGGATTTAGATCCGGTCACTGAACGGAACACGCCATTCTGGGAGTTATCGACCGAACAGTAACCGCCCTGGATTCCAACGAAACACCCATTAATATATTTGGCAAAAAAGCATTTGATACCCTAGACCATTCAATGTTATTAAGCAAAATACAATTTTATGGGATGGATGCTGTTGATCTAAAGTTAATGGAAAGTTATTTGAAAAATAGAAACTGTACTATAAGTATGTGCACACGACATTACCAATATATTTGCAAAACTTGCCATTTATATTAAATAAAACAGTCCACACATTTAACAAACACGGATACATGACAATAATGTTTTTATTCATACAAACTGGGTTAAGTATGACTTTGCCACGCCACGATATCCCTTTACTAATAAACAATAATATCCCTTTACTAATAAACAATACTACATTTAACATTAAAAACAAAATTACAACGCACAGTTTACGAGGATTTATTAGTTACGCAAAACATACTTTGTTTACAGAATTACAAAATACTGTGCTCATTACTAAACTGTTATATATGTAGACAGTCGTAAGTCGTAACAATCGACGTACTATTTTATAGTGTTTCTTTTGTATACATCCGTAAATGTACATATATTAAGTAGTGTTATTTAAAGATGAGATTGTACTCATTTGCTAGTTTGAAAGCTAGCGTAACGTAATAATTGTGTTGTTTTTGTTATTAAGATTTGTGATTTTATTACCAGAGTGTTGCGGTATTATACACGTGTTTATTTTTGATCTTAATGAAACGTAAAATGGCCAACTATAATTTGTGATATAATTAATAGGGTGGCTGCGAATGAGAGCGACCAAAGTGGTCTTAGTAACAGTCTCCTCGACCCTTGGTACCTACATTAAAAATAAATTATAGTTACTTATAATTACATTTACGTTATTTTCAACACAATTACGTGTCATGATTCTGCACTAATGAAATATTATTTTATAATTTGAACTGCTTTTGTATTGGGTCAATAAACATTTCTGATTACGATTCCGATTGGCAAGGTGCTTGCCTGGCTGCAATTCTATCTGGACGGACGGACCCAGCGAGTTGTCATTCGTGATTTAACAAGATTTAACAAGATAGCCACCTAGAGATTCAACTCTAGATGACAGGTGGACTAGGAAGCCATTTGGCTTATCGAGAGTCCAACCTATCTATCTAAGTATACCCCGCCCTTCTTAGGTATATGTCGATTTTATTTTTAAATATATTAACACTACTAGCACCTACACAATCAGCTGATAATCTGTTCCATTCGTTTACTGTTCTTTGTGAAAATGAAAATTTTCTAATATCTAGTCTACACTGCTACTTTGCTAATGTAACTCCATGTCCTCTAGTCCTTCTCTCTTCCTTGACTGTGAAAAAATATATTTCTGTCAATATTTTCATATCCATTCAATATTTTAAACACCTCAATCTGATCTCCTCTCAATCTTCTGGTTTCTAGTGTTGTTAAACCACATTCTTTTAGACGCATTTCATAACTAATATTCCTGAGTTTTGGTATAATTTTGGTTGCTCTCCTTTGTACTCTTTCTAGCATATCAATATCCTTCTTGCGATATGGCCTCCATGCTTGTATACAATATTCTAAGTGAGGCCTAACTATTGTTTTATACAGCGGTATTATTAGTTCTTTTTCTTTGTACACTATATTTCGCCTAATTAATCCAAGAATTTGGTTTACCTTCGCTGCTGCAATTCCACACTGCTCTGATACCTTCATGTCAGCACTGATAGTTAACCCTAAGTCCTTTTCCTTTAAGGTAGTATTTAGTACAGTATCACCCATTGTATATTGTGCATCTTCATTCCCATGTCCTGTGTGAAGGCACTTACACTTTCCAAAATTAAACAGCATTTGCCACTTCTCAGACCATTCTATCAACTTATTAAGATCATCTTGTAAATGCTGTCTATCTGCATCACTTTTAATTTTCCTAAACACTTTTGTGTCGTCCGCAAACTTCAACACCTTGCTTGTTATGTCATCATTCAAATCATTGATATATATTAAGAATAAAATAGGTCCCAGTACTGATCCCTGCGGTACTCCACTCAAAACCGCTTTCCAGTTTGAAACCTCCCCATCAACTACTACTCTTTGTCTTCTATCAATAAGCCATTTTTCTATCCAGTTGAACATTCCATTTCCTATGCCATGATGCGTCATCAAATACAACACGTGTGACATCTGATGTCCCGCAAGGTTTAATGTTGGGACCATTTGCTATTTTCGCTGTACGTACAGCCCATTGGCGACATCATTACAGCGCATGGACTTTGTTTTCATCACTACGCTGATGACGTGCAGTTGTACTGTCATTTTGATCTAACAGCGGCAGCATTGTCAGATACTCTACAACGCATGGAGGACTGTTTAGATGTTGTCAATATGTGGATGGCATCTAACAACATGTGTATGATAACAACAAAACCGAATATCTGCCGGTTATACCGAAGACTGCCGCGGCCATTGCGCTTATTGACGGTAGTGTTAAACGTGTAGGTGATGCCACGATTACTGCCTTTTGGGCACGCCTAAAGACACATTTCTTCTGACTGTTCTCGCGGGTTACTTTAATGTTTATGTACGTTTATCAACATTTTGTTTAACCTATTTATATATTTATTATACATATACATTTATTCAGCTTAAATAAATCGTGTTATTATATGTATATATATTTTTTATAATGGGTTATATGTCACTAGTATATTATGTGTTTTTCTTCTGGTGTGTAATTGTGTTTTAGGATTTCAATTTTTGTAAAGCCCCACGAACAATTTGAAATTGGATATGGCGCTATATTAAATAAAATATATTATTATTAATTTTTAAGAAGGGAAATAAGAATGACATAAATAATTACATACATATTTGTCTACTATCAAACGTATATAATATACTTGTGAGAGTACTAACGAAAAAGTGAGAAAAGACACTCGACAAAAACAAGCTGGATTCAAAAGCATATACTAAACATCATGCCACATCTATGTCGTAGACCTGCTGAAAGAGAAGTGCCCATATTTTATATCGCACGCTGCATTGCGTTCTTCGGCTACAAGAAAACCTTGGACGCAGTGCAAACTCAAGCAGTACTGACGTCGCTTCAGAACAGAGGATATGAGATGATTGCATCAAACTCCTCAAGGAAATCTACACCAACAGCTCAATGACAGTCCACCTACACAAAGAAAGCAACAGGTTCAACATCAGGAGAAGTGTATGACATATATCAATGCCACTCAGATAGAGAATTTTGAAAGCTACATCTACCTGGAACATGTCGTAAACCAAAGAAAGAGAAATTCACAGAAGGATGTTACTGCTGGATGAAAAGCATCCGCCAAGCACCGCGACATCTTGAATAGTAATATCGGAACATGTTTGAAGAGACAGTTATACAACTCATGCTTACTTCCATCAATGATATACGGCGCGAAAACAAGGTCACTCGCCAGCCAAGAACAAGCTAGAACCCGCACAAACAATGATAGAAAGATGTATGTTAAACATCACATACCTGGACAGAAAACAAACGTCTGGATACGAGAAAAGACAAACGTAACAGACGTGGTTTAGCAAGTCAGAAGACGGGAGTGGACTTGGGCAAGTCAGCAGAATACGAGATAACCGATGGACACTGCGTACCATCACCTATAAACCTTACGAAAAGAAAATACCTAGAGGAAGACAGGCGAGACGATGGAGACACAACCTAGACAAGTACTGGAAGGATAACATGTGGCAGAGGACAGCACAAGCATGCTGAGACCTGAGAAACACGGGACAATACGCCTGCGCAATGATGATGATGACTTGTATTTCATTGTTGTTACGATGTGTATACGGCCGATCGGTGGGTGATCGATATCCGATCACTGGGACGATTGGTCTTTGTTTCCGAGCGTGTCCTCGGCAGCCGCGTCTCGTAGGTAACCGGATGGTAAAACCGACATCGACTAGTCGCGGTCAGGCGTGAAGCACAAACATGTAAACATAATTGACAGAAGTGTACCTGTATGACGACATGATTGTTCAACACGACCGGCTGAGTTAAATGTCCACAGCACAGGCGTAGTAAGCGAATTATTTGTTAACGATTGTTTTAATTCGTTACCAACACAAATACACAGTGTTCTTGTCGCATTCTGCTCCAAGGTCGATTATTTATGCAGCCCGATTAAAGTGAATATCCTTGCACGCGCACCGAACCGTAAAGCCACAACCATGCCATATACGGATTGTAGACGGGGGCAGACTAGAAACTCCGCTTACGGAGGTGTTTCTTAAATCATTTCACGACGAAGCGTGCGTGTACATGTACGTTTTATTGTGATGAGTATACACGCCTATGAGTGGGCTGGTTTC
>JAODUO010003873.1:7500-13259 GCA_025642075.2 Ridgeia piscesae | reverse complement strand
GTATGTATGTATGTATGTATGTATGTATGTATTATGTATGTATGTATTTTTTGTATAGTATGTATGTATGTATGTATGTATGTATGTATGTATGTATGTATGTATGTATGTATGTATGTATGTATGTATGTATGTATGTATGTATGTATGTATGTATGTATGTATGTATGTATGTATGTATGTATGTATGTATGTATGTATGTATGTATGTGTATGTATGTATGTGTGTATGTATGTATGTATGTATGTATGTATGTACTGTATGTATGTATGTAGTATGTAGTATGTATGTATGTATGTATGTATGTATGTATGTATGTATGTATGTATGTATGTATGTATGTATGTATGTATGTATGTATGTATGTATGTATGTATGCATGTATGTATGTATGAATGTATGAATGTATGTATGTATGTATGTATGTATGTATGTATGTATGTATGTATGTATGTATGTATGTATGTATGTATGTATGTATGTGTGTATGTATGTATGTATGTATGTATGTATGTATGTATGTATGTATGTATGTATGTATGTATGCATGCATGCATGTATGTATGTATGTATGTATGTATATATGTATGTATGTATGTAAGTATGTATATATGTATGTATGTATGTATGTATGCATGTATGTATGTATGTATGTATGTTGGCGCTTTCATATTTTGCTATACACAACTTCGTTTTTACAAATATCTTGACAAACTCTTTCAAGATAATAATACCAAAGGTTTTTACCACACATTTGATACAATTTGGGTTTTCTAAAATGTTGCTTTGAATGAATTATTTACGACATTAAAATTGCGAAGATGCTGACACATGCAAATATTATTATTCGAGTTACTTTCGACAAAACGTTGGCAGTAAATTGTCAGTAACATATATTTGATACGTAGAGATCCTGTGTGGGGAGATCCGTGTTCCGGAGAACTCGAGTCTAATAGTCAAGTCCGGCGGACTGACCCCGGGGTCACGGACCACATTCCGTTGCGTCCCTGGATACACCATAGCAACGGGCGACAACGAGACCCGATGTTCGCCAGAGGGACAGTGGGACAGACCTCTACCGCGGTGTGAAAGTAGGTCGCAATATAATTTTTGTAAAACAGCGTCTAGCCTTTATGGCACGATAAAACCGTTTTCTATTCATACATTTTAGTTTCGTTTTTCTAATATTTTGCCACGTTTGAAGACGTTTGTAAATTATATCAATATTATATGTGTATTAATATTGTTATATATGTTAATATATCATTTCACCAAAGTTTTAGCATTAGCTCACATTTACAATAACTCTACAATGTAGCCAAACATTAACCAAGTATGTGACACACAATTAACATGTGTGTATTGTCTTAACAAACTGCAGAGTTGTTGAACCTATTGTATCACGACCATTTGACAGACTGTTTTTAACCGTTACAACTAACTGGTCATTCAACTGAAATGCTACCAGTTATCTGCGCCATTACTGCTGACGTACACAAACAATGCGGATACTTCTGACAGAGATTGACTGCGGCTCTCCTCCGGCCGTGTCTAACGCACACACGGAGAGTCTGACGGGAACGACGTTTATGGAGACGACGAAGTACGCCTGCGACGAGGGCTACAAGGCTGACGTCATCGAAGCTCCTCTCGTCTGTGGCACGTCGGCAAGTTGGCTGGGAGAACCACTCAATTGTAACGGTAGGTACCCGGGGACAATTTCACTAACATTGCTAAAAAGTTGAAACCCTGATTTTTCACTTTAAAATTATATATGTATATATATATATATATATATATATATATATATATATATATATATATATATATATATATATATATATATATTCATTTATTTATTTATCATATTAATCTTATTGTAAATAAGCACCACGTGATTCAAATACCAGACCACATTCCTATTTGCATGTTCTTGCATGTTGAAACAGCAAATAAAGGTTTATTAATCTTACTAGTAATACCATAACGCGCCAGCGGGACATTGCATTGGTGCGTCACAGAAATAATATTCCTTTTATACGGCAATGATATCTGCATTTTGAATAAATTTATAAAAGGGAATTTAGTATCAACTGATTTTGTAATGACGAATTTTCCTTAAAAGAACGGTCCTTTGGTCTACGAATCGTCATAAAGTGTTAACTGATAGCAACCATAGCCAGCCATCCCACATTATGGTATGATTTCGAATTTTATTTCATTAAGATAATTAATAACCAACAACCATAATACCAACATGCTACGATTTATCAATTAGTCGTATCGTAGTTACAACGTAATAAACCTTAAACGTAAAAAATATTTAATACTGTATTTTGTGTAATCTGGATATGATACGTTGTTTGGAAGTTCCAGCGTAGAGGGTTGTACATGCTTCCGTAATACTAAATTTCTCACCCATATTGTATGAAATTATACTTTGTATTTAATTTTATGGAAATTAATGATTAACATTATTTCATTAGAAATACGGTGTGATCTACCTACAACTCCTGCAAACTGTGTCGTCGAAGGGAATGCGGTCAACTACAGATCGACAGTTGTCTACAAGTGTCACAAGGGGTTCGCGATGGTATCTGGTGACAAGTACCGCACCTGCCAATCTAACGGCTCCTGGAATGGAACAGAACCGTCATGTGCCGGTAGTGTGGAATTGTATGCCAGTGTAAATGCAATTTTTGTATGTAAACAGCAACGTAACTTTCTTGAAGGGAATATCTATTGTTGTCTGGCGGTGAATAGATACAGTGATTTGACTAAATTGTTAATTTGTTTTACCGAAAGGCTCTTTTGCACACTCAATAAGACTATCACAACGTCTCTTGCAGTGAAGCGATGCAGCGGGCCTCCTGCTGTGGCCAACACGACGTGGTCTGTCGATAAGAAGTCGTTCGAACAACGAGTCATCTACAAATGTCTGCCTCGTTTCCACCTCGTGTCGGGAGAGTTGGCGAAGGTCTGTTCGTCTGAGCTGAAGTGGACTGGCGATGACCCCGTCTGTGTCGGTGAGTACAAAAGCGTGGTATACACGACTATGATTTATATGACCTACTTATCCAGGAAACTATTGGTGCGATTAAGAATAATATACATGATAAAGTCGTTCTCCGTTGGTAAAATACCAACTATAATGTTTGTATGACAACTATGTTTCTATAATTCCTCTGGAAACTCATCTATTCTGAGGTAACTGTAGTTTCACGATCCACGAACGAATCTCCGTTTCCCCCATTTATGATTACGGTAAATTATGTTGTTTTATGCGCCCCCGAGCGCTATGTTGATCATTATTGAACTATCCGTCGCTTAATACCTTCAGTCACAGCAACACTAACTGCCTGTCTTTCAGAGAGCTCCGAAGGCTGGGACTTTGTGATCGAGAAGGACGAACCGCAGACACCAAAGGAGAAGGCGATGGCGAAGATTGGCTACAAGAAGTCAGACGACCAAGTAGGTCACGTGGCTACTGGGGTCGTCGCGTCTGTGCTTGTGGCCCTCTCTGTCGTCGCAGTGATCGCCCTCGATGCTCCCCTGCTGTACGCCCACCTCAAGATGATGAGGAGGAACATCTCCTACGGCTTAAGGAGGCTCCGCAGACGGGGCGCTGTGTCACCAGAGAGGCATCAGACCGTCGTGTCACCAGAGAGTCGCCATACCACCGTGTTCCCTGAGAGGCAATAGACCGCAGTGTCACCAGAGAGCCATCAGACCATCGTGTCACTACAGCGCCAACAGATCGCCTTGTGACCAGACAACCATCAGACCACCATGTCCCCAGATATCCGCCAGACCGCCGCGTCACCAGAGAGCCGCCAGATCGCCGTGTCACCACAGAGTCATCAGATCACCGTGTCACCATAGAGCAGCCAGATCGCCAAGTAACCAAAGAACCACCAGACCACCGTGTCACCAGTGAGCCACCAGATCACCGTGTCACCAGAGAGCCACTTGACCGCCGTGTCACGATATATTAACAACACCGCCACCTCAAGATGACGAGGAGGAACGTCTCCTATGGCGTGAGGCGGCTACGGGGGCGACTCACTCCCGTCTGTGCTGTGCGCCACCACACGGCCGCCTCCCCACCCGCCTCCCACACTCCAGTCGAACCTTTCGTGCAACCGGAGTAAACAGGAATGTTTGATGAAGTTATAAACAATCAAACGATGTTATAAACGGGTGGAAAATGCATGTTGCATATAAATTATCATATTTTCGTTTGCCCCATGTATGTTTGTCACTGCTCATGTTCTACTCTCCAAAGCATAGAAGAAACAATCGAGTGGAGGACGACCGGGAATGCGCTGGGAGGTTTCAACAACATATGAACACCAGCAACTACAAACGAGACAGAGAGAGAGAGAGAGAGAGAGAGAGAGAGAGAGAGAGAGAGAGAGAGAAGAAAGAGAGTGAGTGAGTGAGTGAGTGAGTGAGTGAGTGAGTGAGTGAGTGAGAGAGAGAGAGAGAGAGAGAGACAGAGAGAAGAGACAGAGAGACAGAGAGACAGAGAGACAGAAAAGAGACAAGAGAGAATAGAGAAAAAGAGAGACAAGACAGAGAGACAGAGAGACAGAGAGACAGAGAGACAGAGAGACAGAGAGACAGAGAGACAGAGAGACAGAGAGACAGAGAGACAGAGAGACAGAGAGACGAGAGACAGAGAGACAGAGAGACAGAGAGACAGAGAGACAGAGAGACAGACGAGAGACAGAGAGACAGAGAGACAGAGAGACAGAGAGACAGAGAGACAGAGAGACAGAGAGACAGAGAGACAGAGAGACAGAGAGACAGAGAGACAGAGAGACAGAGAGACAGAGAGACAGAGAGACAGAGAGACAGAGAGACAGAGAAGAGACAGAGAGACAGAGAGACAGAGAGACAGAGAGACAGAGAGACAGAGAGACAGAGAGACAGAGAGACAGAGAGACAGAGAGACAGAGAGACAGAGAGACAGAGAGACAGAGAGACAGAGAGACAGAGAGACAGAGAGACAGAGAGACAGAGAGACAGAGAGACAGAGAGACAGAGAGACAGAGAGACAGAGAGACAGAGAGACAGAGAGACAAGAGACGAGAGACGGAGAGACGGAGAGACGGAGAGACGGAGAGACGGAGAGACGGAGAGACGGAGACGGAGAGACGGAGAGACGGAGAGACGGAGAGACGGAGAGACGGAGAGACGGAGAGACGGAGAGACGGAGAGACGGAGAGACGGAGAGACGGAGAGACGGAGACGGAGAGCGGAGAGACGGAGAGACGGAGAGACGGAGAGACGGAGAGACGGAGAGACGAGAGACGGAGAGACGGAGAGACGGAGAGACGGAGAGACGGAGAGACGGAGAGACGGAGAGACGGAGAGACGGAGAGACGGAGAGACGGAGAGACGGAGAGACGGAGAGACGGAGAGACGGAGAGACGGAGAGACGGAGAGACGGAGACGGAGAGCGAGAGACGGAGAGACGGAGAGACGGAGAGACGGAGAGACGGAGAGACGGAGAGACGGAGAGACAGAGAGAGATGTCACATATTTATTAATCTGACCAATGGAAGGAAACGTAATTTCAGCTATAAACTGAATTCAATATATGCTTTTGGCAAGTAAATTGCACATATTTATATGTGATGCGATGCTTCTTTCAAATACTTACACCAAAGCGGCCTTACGTCATGGGCCATACTTTTCTATTGATCCCAGGGAAGGGAGATAGTTAATTTTGTCCCACTCGTACAGGGGGCAT
>JAODUO010003873.1:0-2500 GCA_025642075.2 Ridgeia piscesae | reverse complement strand
TTAGTGAAATACGCTCTACACAATTCATCGCGTCTGCGGTGCAACGTCGGCAGGTTTACCATCTGCACGATATTTTCGTACTGATAACCTGGAAATATATTTTTGAGACACCTTTGTTGAATTATTTATATATTGTCCGATGAATATTTAGGTAAATTCGTATGCCATACAGGGCACGCATATTCGACTGCAGGTCTAATTACAGATACATAAATTCTAATCAAATCATTTTGGTTGATACAAGCACGTTTCAATTGATAAATCATGTAAACTCTCTTTCTTGCCTTTGACATTATTTCATCTACATGTGCATTCCAACTTAAGTCAGATGATATAGTTACACCGAGAACCTTTGCTTGAGACACTTTTTCAATATAATGTCCATACATATAGATATATGGCAGAAAATCTACAAATGTTATGTCTCTTCTTAAACATATAACAATTTATTTGGTCTTAGTCGTATTGGTACGCATGTCATTATTATAAGACCATTGCTCAACAACGTTAGCAGACTCCTGGATAACAGATACCATGTCTTGGTTGCATATTTCAAATCTAGTGCTGTCGTCAACATATTTATAAATAGGACAAGGCGTTTGCAAATCATTGATATGGACAAAGAAGTGTTTTTACCCTGATAAAGTACCCTGGGGAAAGCCCCCACAGGGATACCCTGGTTTTGACACAGCTTCGCCGACTTTTACTCTCTGTTCGCGATCTAGTAAGAACGCTGCCATCCATCGAACCAGATGTGCAGGTACTTCCATTCCAACCATTTTGTTTAACAGTATATCGTGGTTAATAAGATCAAATGCTTTGCTATAAAAAAAACACTCTTACAAAATTACCCGTTACATCGGTGCTTTCAAACCATTTGTGGAGCATTTCAACAAGAGTATCCGTGGTACAAGTCCCTGCCATTACTCCATACTGTTTGTCATCAATTTGTGTTTTAACATAAACATCGACCCATTTTAGCACTAGTGATTCAAACACCTTAGCTATAATTGGTGTGTTTCTTTGACAAAGGAATAACAGTTGCCGTCTTCCATAGTTTTGGCAGTACACCTTCCCTAAGAGAACTATTAAATATGGCAGTTACCGGTGCTGCAAGAAGGTGTCGACACTCTTTCAACGCCCATGGGGGTATTCCGTCCGGACCCGTAGCTTTGTTCACTTTGATGTTATCAAGTGCCAACTTAGTGTCACTCACATTAATGGTGAATTTAGCTGGCAGTGGTTATTTAATGTCAAAGATGGGGTATGTAGCTCGTAGTATTGGCAAGTCTTCACTGATCGACAAGAAACATTCATTCATACGGTTAGCTAGAGTGTCTATATATCCACCAGTAAATGCATTTGCCAAACGCAGCATCTCATTTTGACCGCCAGGTGAGTTACCCAAGAGTGTCTTCATATGTTTCCACCAATCCCGTGATGATGTTTCTTCTATTGATACGAATTTTGGATTGATAGAATTGGCGTCGTAATTTCGGCGCTGCGCGATTCACTTGATTGCGAAGTCTTTTTGCCCGTTCCACGTCACACACCATGCGTGGACGTTGCCTCTGCCTAATCAGGTGGCGAAAGCTATCGGTGACCCATGGTTTATCTGTGCTGTGACGTGTTACAGTCTTGAACGGACAACATATATCCAATAAATGGTCCACAGTTTCTTGGAAAAACGTAAACTGTTCCTAGCCCGTAGGCAGTGTGTACAAATACTCCCATCTGATCTGTGCCAGAGTCGAAATAAACACTGCTCGTTCAGTTTTACCCATGCGCCTGGTAACAATGTTCTGGACCATTCCGGTATCGAGTGTTGGATACCTTGCTGGGACAAGTAATACCATCTTGTGGTCTGATGTTCCTAGTTCATCAATCACTGACGGTAAGCCGTACACAGGTGACATGTTAGACCACATGTTGTCCAATATTGCACAATTACGTGTGGCAGTCTTAACAAGCGGCTCGTAACCATAATGTGTACGTAAAAATGTGTCCTTGAATTGATTAAAATGGCCACTTAAAATAACACCACACTCTGGGCTGCCACGCAAAATTGTGTCCAGACTGTTTATCATGTATTGCACCGTGTGGGTGGTATATGCATGCTAATATAATGCACGAGTACTTTCTTGGTAGTTTTATGGATTTAATTTTTAGCCATATGACTTCGCGTCCATCTTCTTCAAGACCGTGCAAACGTTCATACGGAATAGTATCGGCCACATAACATGCCACTCCCCCGCCTCCTTGTTGAGAGGGTTCGGGTGATGTACATCTGATCGGAAGTCTATTACATTTTCCTTGGTTTTGATAGCATTCCTTTCAAGGCAGTTGACACAACATTATCTACGTAACTTATATAGTATGTTTCGTCTTTATATATCAGGCCGATAAGAGCAATATTGTCTGTATACTCGAAGCAGTGACTATTTGTGTAGCACTTCTGCAGGAATTGTTATACACGGTATACACGAATGGCACCAGCCAC
>JAODUO010003871.1:0-13199 GCA_025642075.2 Ridgeia piscesae | reverse complement strand
ACAATCGATGAAAGATGGTGATTTCAGAGTTAACATGGTTTGGACGGACACACTTTTGTATTGTTTTAGTATGATCAGTTTTATAGGTACAGTCTGTGGTCTATAATAACTGGGTAAACAATTATGAGTGGTGGCGTTTAGTGGACTGGTAATACCTGTTGTGTAAAGAAAACCAGCTGCCTTGTGCCTTCAGTTGTCACAATGCCTGTATACGATATATCTTTGACAATAGCATCAGACAGAAATTTGCATGTAACATTTGGAATGCACAATAGAAACCATATAAGACAGGGTTATGGGTGAAAATCTATTTCAGCATGCATTTTATTATTACATAACCATGTCACATTATTAACTAGGAGATACTAAATGTATCAGCTTGCAGATTGATTCCAGATTTGATTAAATTTGTCATGGAAAATACAGTTATACCTTTCTGTATCATCGATGTCTGCCAAAGAAAAATCAGTGAGACGATAGAGATGAGAGAGGGTTGGCCAGCCACCAAGAGAGACACCGGTTACGTGATCTTCCTGGTACCGCTATCATGTGATCACTATTAATAAAGTCACATGATGTCTGAGAGTTGACCATCCAATACTGACGAAGGTGTTGTGAGGACACCAAAAGCTTTGTGAGAGACATCAAGTATTCAGAAAGGTATCACTACTTCCCAATACTAAATGTAGCCACATGTGATCTTGTAAACTACTGCTATGTACACTGAGCCTACAATATACATCACTGGCTTATTAAAGTTATTATTGAGTTGAGTTTTGAAATACACACAGACAGCAAATGGAAATCTCACAGGCAAAACAAAAGTATCATGAAAAGGTTGAAAATTAGTTAAGCTGCATGAACATTGAACACTAAACAGACCTTTGCGCACTAGAAAAAGATATTCGGTCATTCGAACAAGTTATCTGTCCCTTCCAGGGTTGGGTCATATACACATTTTGGGATCAAATACAAATACAACTCAGCCAAATCAAATACAAATACATTGCTTTTCTAGATTTCAAAATACAAATAAAACATTTCAATTCAAATACAAATAAAAACGTTCAATACAAATACACTGCCAATTTTTATTCAAACAAGATTAAAATACATTGCCATTTGTGAAATTTTATTACAGTGGATGGAATTTTGTCTAACCCTAACCCGACATACAAATTCAAAATTGTGGCAAAATTGTCTTTTTTTAAGAAGACTATAATGTTACTAGTTGCAATCAGTGGTTATTTTGAAGGTTGAAAAGAATTATTTGGTGCAAGGTGATTTCAGTAAAGGTAATCAGTTTGGCAGGCATTACATGTGATCATGAAACAGAAATGTTGATACTGACAGTACATTTGAAAAAAGTATTTGAAAGTATCAAATACTTTACCAATGTATGTGACCCCATGCCTGGTAAAGACTAAAGTTAATTAGTCCATCAAAATGTTTATAATTGATTAGGGTCACTGATGGTACAAAGGCTTGATTAACAGTTGTTGACTAATTGGCAGGCAGGTTGACTAAACTTCCCTTATTGTGCTAGTGTGCCAACTACCCTGGTACCTGTTAGTTGGTATCTCTTCCTCTGCACTGGAGGAAACCTCCTAGCCCAGGATGTTTGCACAGCAGGATTCTTTGATGCACTTTCCCTGTGAATACCTGCCTTTATGGCTATAGATAAACTTCACTGGCTTCCAATTCATTCATTGATGCTAATGTTTGACCAGCTTGACTGTAGGCCAATTTTCTCAGTGCTGCCTGCCTGCCCATAGTTGATCATACCACAGGCGTGAAAAATATTCTGTCTTGACTCCTGAGCCAGTTTATGTCAGGCAGTGCTTTACCTTTTGTTGGTAACATTTTAATTTTTATGTGTATTTGATTGTATTTGCAAAAAAAAAAAAATTTTTAAATACAAATCAAAAATTTTTGATATACAAATACAAAAATTTTTTTGATTTTTTTAAACACTTTTTTTCCCTTTCCCAAATTTTAAAAATGTTCTTTGGGTTTCCCAAAAAATTTTTTAAAAATCTAAGGCTAAAAAATTTTCCCTGATAGAAAAAACATTCCGGTCGCATTAAAGAGTGTGCTTTTGGGTTGGGTCCAGCTTTTCGCCCTTGAAACAATCTGTAGATAAGGTGTGATTTACCAGGTTTAAATTTTAAAAAATTAAACATACATTTGTGTTGGTATTTCATGTTGCTTTTTGATGTGTGAGTAATGGGCCACATTAAGTGTTGTGTGTGACAGGTTCAATCCCTGTCAGGTTTTTTGTCCACGAGAAACACTACTGGGGCACAATCACTTTCCCCTTTATACGACAAATGAATGCCAAGTTTTCACAACATTTATATAGAAAGAAAAAACAAAGGCCCTTGCAGTATGCACCAGGTTTTTTTGTTTCTATTTTAAAAAAAATAGGTTTTTTAAAATTTTTTATTTTTTTTCCCCTTTGATAAATCACATTATACCATAATATTTGATTTTTTTAACATATTTATTAGAGTAATATTGGAATTAAAAAAACAACAATGTCGTTTTCAGTTTCTATGAATGCGAACTGTCACTGATTTACAGTTTGTCACCATCACAGAGTAAGTCACCAGGAACACTCTATTTCACCTCACTCTTTGTAATGACAAATGGATGACGAATCTGAGACTTCATGTATATCTATTGGTGTATGTGTGTGACATTGTTTTGCAAGTGTGCTAGCCATCCGCCAAGATTAAACAAGATGTTTCATGATGTTACACCCAACTGAGTATGCTTCCCCCAAAATACAAACACTGCCAGCCCCCTGCACAACTTACAACTTACTCAGTCTATGTGCGTTCAATCCCACTGTGGAATTCACTGACACAGGAAGCAGTTACACCGTCCACCGAAAGTCACAAAGATGTTGATGTTGCACAATGTTATATACAACCACCCCTGTGTATAAATGCAGCAGATGATGTTTCTCCAGAACGGTGGATTTCAGTTCACATCCTAGATCTTTTAGTAGTTTTTTGCACTTTAAAACCAGGATTAACACAATGAATATTATTTGTTTGATCTTATGCTGTTGTTATGTTATAGTGTGTACTTGCTATAGTGTCATGGTATTGCAGCTGTTTGTTTCCATCACCAGAAATGTGAAATGGAGTCTGCTTTTACAGATGATCAACTATGGGCAGGCAGGCAGCACTGAGAAAATTGGCCTACAGTCAAGCTGGTCAAACATTAGCACAATGAATGAATTGGAAGCCAGTGAAGTTTATCTATAGCCATAAAGGCAGGTATTCACGGGGAAAGTGCATCAAAGAATCCTGCTGTGCAAACATCCTGGGTAGGAGGCTTCCTCCAGTGCAGAGGAAGAGATACCAACTAACAGGTACCAGGGTAGTTGGCACACTAGCACAATAAGGGAAGTTTAGTCAACCTGCCTGCCAATTAGTCAACAACTGTTAATCAAGCCTTTGTACCATCAGTGACCCTAATCAATTATAAACATTTTGATGGACTAATTAACTTCAGTCTTTACCAGGCATGGGGTCACATACATTGGTAAAGTATTTGATACTTTCAAATACTTTTTCAAATGTACTGTCAGTATCAACATTTCTGTTTCATGATCACATGTAATGCCTGCCAAACTGATTACCTTTACTGAAATCACCTTGCACCAAATAATTCTTTTCAACCTTCAAAATAACCACTGATTGCAACTAGTAACATTATAGACCCATGTCTTCTTAAAAAAAGACAATTTTGCCACAATTTTGAATTTGTATGTCGGGTTAGAGTTAGACAAAATTCCATCCACTGTAATAACATTTCACAAATGGCAATGTATTTTAATCTTGTTTGAATAAAAATTGGCAGTGTATTTGTATTGAACGTTTTTATTTGAATTGAAATGTTTTATTTGTATTTGGAAATCTAGAAAAGCAATGTATTTGTATTTGATTTGGCTGAGTTGTATTTGTATTTGATCCCAAAATGTGTATATGACCCAACCCGGGAAAAGGACAGATAACTTGTTCGAATGACCGAATATCTTTTTCTAGTGCGCAAAGGTCTGTTTAGTGTTCAATGTTCATGCAGCTTAACTAATTTTCAACCTTTTCATGATACTTTTGTTTTGCCTGTGAGATTTCCATTTGTAGCTGTCTGTGTGTATTTCAAAACTCAACTCAATAATAACTTTAATAAGCCAGTGATGTATATTGTAGGCTCAGTGTACATAGCAGTAGTTTACAAGATCACATGTGGCTACATTTAGTATTGGGAAGTAGTGATACCTTTCTGAATACTTGATGTCTCTCACAAAGCTTTTGGTGTCCTCACAACACCTTCGTCAGTATTGGATGGTCAACTCTCAGACATCATGTGACTTTATTAATAGTGATCACATGATAGCGGTACCAGGAAGATCACGTAACCGGTGTCTCTCTTGGTGGCTGGCCAACCCTCTCTCATCTCTATCGTCTCACTGATTTTTCTTTGGCAGACATCGATGATACAGAAAGGTATAACTGTATTTTCCATGACAAATTTAATCAAATCTGGAATCAATCTGCAAGCTGATACATTTAGTATCTCCTAGTTAATAATGTGACATGGTTATGTAATAATAAAATGCATGCTGAAATAGATTTTCACCCATAACCCTGTCTTATATGGTTTCTATTGTGCATTCCAAATGTTACATGCAAATTTCTGTCTGATGCTATTGTCAAAGATATATCGTATACAGGCATTGTGACAACTGAAGGCACAAGGCAGCTGGTTTTCTTTACACAACAGGTATTACCAGTCCACTAAACGCCACCACTCATAATTGTTTACCCAGTTATTATAGACCACAGACTGTACCTATAAAACTGATCATACTAAAACAATACAAAAGTGTGTCCGTCCAAACCATGTTAACTCTGAAATCACCATCTTTCATCGATTGTATTAAAACTAATGGACACAGCCAAAGAATGATGATGATAAGGTAGCAACCATTAATTGCTGGCATACCTCACTGTATCCAATTTCTACACCATATTTAATACTAGAAAGGAGAATATTTGTGGGGAACCAAAGGATTGTAGATTTCATTTTCTTGCAATTTTAAAGATAATTTAATTTTTTTAAAGTTATCTGAAAAACACATACCCCGGTAACTAAACTGTCTTGTCAGAAACCTAAACACAACATGTTGTTGTCTAAGCAACAACTTCTAATGATATTTAGCACTACCTAGTAAGCATGCAAAGTCATACATGTTGGCGTTTTCAGAGATTGATTTGTGGTTGCCAAGTTGGATGTCACTCAGGCATTACAAATATTAATTCATAAGTTTACAGATACTTACCTGTCATCGACCCTACGACACTCAGCAATGGTAACATCTTGGAATGTTACATCATCCAAATGAGACTTCCTTCTTGTGTGGAGAATGGAGCTGTTTTGTTTGGGATGAACTCACATGACAGTCCCCACACTGCACAATGTTGTAACAAAGAGCCTGAGTGACTATATACATACTGTTATTACACTATATAGCGCCTACATAGATACATTATACACACATATCTAACATCATCAGGCTACTTGCATACATTTTAATGCACTTGTCTTTACTGAATTTGGCTTGTAACAATGGCTATCTGGCTAAATAATGTCTCCTTAGTTCCCAGTTACTCCTGCTTTTGTAAAGCTTCAGAGAATGACACCTGAGTACCTTCATACAGGTGACAGATCCTGTTTAAACATGACAGGTAGTAACAATGCCATGCAAGTAGTTACACTGATAATGTTTCTTCGTAATCTATGTACTGGGTAGGTTAATGTTGGCAAGTTTAAAACTTTCAGTCTAGATTCATAAGCCATCGAAATAGTGTTGCTCAAATTTTACCATTGCTTCATCACCATAAATTCCACCTACCTGCAGCTACGACGTGTCTGCAGGACATAGTGTAGGCAGATGTCTTCTTTCCTTCAACAATCCCAGACTGCAACAGACTGCTCCAGGAGGTAGTGACCGCCAAGTCCCTGCAGAAGTGTGCGAACCGTGCAAGTGATCTTCAAAGCTGCAATAAAATGTCATAACTCATAATATATGTAGGAAGAACAATGTAGATTTCACCTGTTGGCACTGCAGCCTACAAAGAACAAACATCTTTAATTCCGGTCATTGACGTTACATGTCGTTATCGTTCTCAATAATCTATGCACAAAACTGGAATTGTAAAAATAAAAGCATTATTTAGATTTAATGGTTGTCATTTGTTACCATAAACCTCTACTGAGCATAAAAGTTAAGTTTATTATATGTTGTTATATTATACACAAGAGATAATAAACACCACTTGTTTTAATGCAACTAAGTGTGTGCATAAACATTACAGCGACAAAAATGTCACCTGTTTTCGAGCTAATTTTATAAATTACATTTTGCAAACCTGAAAATATCAGTACAACAGCACACGTGAACAACTGGCGTTTTGTCAAATTTAGACCAATTAATAAATTGTAGCATGTTTATTACGTGTAAATACAACATCAATTTGGACAACTTCATAGAGTGCCTAAACAAGTGCTCCTTCACTGACTTGGTAGGCTCTGGCCATAATTACCATCTGGAGTCTAAATCTGATGGGATGATGCTGTGCTTGGATTACTGGACTGAAACAAAGAAGGTATATAGTTAATATCAGAAAATCAATATGTGAAGGCCTGAAAAAGCAACAACTTTACACATGTAAAGACATGCAACCAAAACCTTCTCAAAATTTGATTTCATATTAATAAGATGTATGTCTACACTTGAGCTTCAGTACCGATAGTTGAATTTTTTTCAGAACTTTCCTTCCTTTTTGGCTATTTTTAGTAACACAGTCTCACATGACTTTCTGGCCACGTCCGGTGAAACGTGCATCTTCACCTCAAGCACAAAAGTTGACCCATACTATTTGTAGCATTTTTGTAGTACAAACACATAGATGTATGTGCATCTAGAAATGATACGACACTGAAACACAACATTTTCTGTGAATTTCAACAACAAAAAACTGTTGCAGTAGCAAAGTAAATCTCAGGGAAATCGCCAGTTAAAACATGTTATTCTTGCAAAATGTGTAAATTGCAAATCATACGTAGAAGAGGTGATGCTTGAGAACAGATTACAAGATGATTCCTGTAACTTGACATGTCAAAATGCCATGCACTGGATGACTGACTATCTTCTACTAGCATAACTATGTCTATAATAGTATATTGAGTATAACATGATGGTCTGACTGTCCTGTTTGAGTCGTTTACCTTTATATACTAGGTACTATCCCTATATATATGGGACCTAGGAGTAGGGTAGTATCATCGTACATGCCTTGACCGGACGTGGTTCTGATTAACATTCAGGGCATATGCAAGTAAAAACTAAGAGTAGCTGGGCAGTGGGTAGTTACCAGAGATGCTATTTCAGTTAAACTTAATGTTTTAATAGCTGCTAAAACGAACTAATTTTGCCTGCGACTGGTTCAGTACGCATGCACCCAAGGGTCGATCGCAATCACGGCGCAAGCGCAACTACACTCACGAAAGATTAGCCAGCTGAAATCGGGTTCCGGCAGCCGCAAAAAATCCACTTTGAAAAAAGTAATCTTCTTTTGATTTATGTACAAACTCACATAGGAGCTGTTTGAAAAAATTGCAAGTTTCATTAATATTTCATCTATGTACTTGAAGGAAGTACCATTGCATTTTAATTAATTACTATTACTACAGAAGAAAAGATAAAAGCAATTCTAAATATTTACTGGCAAGATTAAAATGTTTGG
This sequence comes from Ridgeia piscesae, assembly GCA_025642075.2. Lineage (NCBI taxonomy): Eukaryota > Metazoa > Annelida > Polychaeta > Sabellida > Siboglinidae > Ridgeia > Ridgeia piscesae. Next base: position 5,376 of record JAODUO010003871.1, on the reverse strand, counting down.
AAAATTAATTTTTTTTAGTTTTATAATTACAAAAAAATTTTAATTGTTATCCTTTTTAAGTACATAATAATATTACATGAAAAGCTTGGCAAACCATTTTTTTGTTTTAAAACTTATTTTGGTTTACAAAAAATTAAAAAGATTAAAAATTTTCCAAAATTTTAATCTTGCCAGTAAATATTTAGAATTGCTTTTATTTTTCTCCTGTAGTAATAGTAATTAATTAAAGCAAGTATTCCTTCAAGTACATAGATGAAATATTAATGAAACTGCATTTTTTCAAACAGTTTGTAGTTTGTACATAAATCAAAAGAAGATTACTTTTTTCAAAGTGGATTTTTTGCGGCTGCCGGAACCCGATTTCAGCTGGCTAATCTTTCGTGAGTGTAGTTGCGCTTGGCCGTGATTGCGATCGACCTTGGGGCATGCGTACTGAACCAGTCGCAGGCAAAATAGTTCTTTAGCAGCTATTAAAACATAAGTTTAACTGAAATAGCATCTCTGTAACTACCCATTTGTTTTCTCCAAGCTCACCTCTTTACGTATTTATTTTTGCAATATTACCCTGTTTATGAAGGAATAAACATGTTTCTCAAAATTTGGACAAATTATCTGAAAATCTCACTCATGATGCTTTTCTGCAAATACAGTATTTTATGTTTAAAGGTTGAAATTCAAGAAAATGTTGTGTTTCAGTGTCGATCATTTCTAATGCAAACATCATCTATTGTTTGTATACAAAAATGCTACAAATAGTATGGGTCAACTTTTGTGCTTGAGGTGAAGATGCACTTTCACCGGACGTGGCCAGAAAGTCATGTGAAACTGCATTTACTAAAAATAGCCAAAAAGGAAGGAAAGTTCTGAAAAAATTCAACTTGACTGAAGCTCAAGTGTAGACATACATCTTATTAATATGAAATCAAATTTGAGAAGGTTTTGGTTGATGTTTTACATGTGTAAAATTGTTGCTTTTTCAGGCCTTCACATATTGATTTTCTGATATTAACTATATACCTTCTTTGTTTCAGTCCAGTAATCCAAGCACAGCATCATCCCATCAGATTTAGACTCCAGATGGTAATTATGGCCAAAAATTAAATTGTTTAGGCACTCTATGAAGTTGTCCAAATTGATGTTGTATTTACACGTAATAAACATGCTACAATTTATTAATTGGTCTAAATTTGACAAAAGCCAGTTTATTCACTGTTTTAGTTTTCAAAATGTTTTTTGCTCGAAAACAGGTGACATTTTTGTCGCTGTAATGTTTATGCACACACTTAGTTGCATTAAAACAAGTGGTGTTTATTATCTCTTGTGTATAATATAACAACATATAATAAACTTAACTTTTATGCTCAGTAGAGGTTTATGGTAACAAATGACAACCATTAAATCTAAATAATGCTTTTATTTTTACAATTCCAGTTTTGTGCATAGATTATTGAGAACGATAACGACATGTAACGTCAATGACCGGAATTAAAGATGTTTGTTCTTTGTAGCTGCAGTGCCAACAGGTGAAATCTACATTGTTCTTCCTACATATATAACAACTAGCATACTTGCCTCGGAGATTGCGTACTCTCCTGGAGCGTCTGTTGCAGTCTGGATTGTTGAAGGAAAGAAGACATCTGCCTACACTATGTCCTGCAGACACGTCGTAGCTGCAGGTAGGTGGAATTTATGGTGATGAAGCAATGGTAAAATTTGAGCAACACTATTTCGATGGCTTATGAATCTAGACTGAAAGTTTTAAACTTGCCAACATTAACCTACCCAGTACATAGATTACGAAGAAACATTATCAGTGTAACTACTTGCATGGCATTGTTACTACCTGTCATGTTTAAACAGGATCTGTCACCTGTATGAAGGTACTCAGGTGTCATTCTCTGAAGCTTTACAAAAGCAGGATAAGGGAAGTAAGGAGACATTATTTAGCCAGATAGCCATTGTTACAAGCCAAATTCAGTAAAGACAAGTGCATTAAAATGTATGCAAGTACCCTTGATGATGTTAGATATGTGTGTATAATGTATCTATGTGGGTATATATTAATAACATATGAAATATAGTCACTCAGGCTCTTTGTTACAACATTGTGCAGTGTGGACTGTCATGTGAGTATCATCCCAAACAAAACAGCTCCATTCTCCCCACAAGAAGGAAGTCTCATTTGGATGATGTAACATTCCAAGATGTTACCATTGCTGAGTGTCATAGGGTCGATGACAGGTAAGTATCTGTAAACTTATGAATTAATATTTGTAATGCCTGAGTGACATCCAACTTGGCAACCACAAATCAATCTCTGAAAACGCCAACATGTATGACTTTGCATGCTTACTAGGTAGTGCTAAATATCATTAGAAGTTGTTGCTTAGACAACACATGTTGTGTTTAGGTTTCTGACAAGACAGTTTAGTTACCGGGGTATGTGTTTTTCAGATAACTTTAAAAAAATTAAATTATCTTTAAAATTGCAAGAAAATGAAATCTACAATCCTTTGGTTCCCCACAAATATTCTCCTTTCTAGTATTAAATATGGTGTAGAAATTGGATACAGTGAGGTATGCCAGCAATTAATGGTTGCTACCTTATCATCATCATTCTTTGGCTGTGTCCATTAGTTTTAATACAATCGATGAAAGATGGTGATTTCAGAGTTAACATGGTTTGGACGGACACACTTTTGTATTGTTTTAGTATGATCAGTTTTATAGGTACAGTCTGTGGTCTATAATAACTGGGTAAACAATTATGAGTGGTGGCGTTTAGTGGACTGGTAATACCTGTTGTGTAAAGAAAACCAGCTGCCTTGTGCCTTCAGTTGTCACAATGCCTGTATACGATATATCTTTGACAATAGCATCAGACAGAAATTTGCATGTAACATTTGGAATGCACAATAGAAACCATATAAGACAGGGTTATGGGTGAAAATCTATTCAGCATGCATTTATTATTACATAACCATGTCACATTATTAACTAGGAGATACTAAATGTATCAGCTTGCAGATTGATTCCAGATTTGATTAAATTTGTCATGGAAAATACAGTTATACCTTTCTGTATCATCGATGTCTGCCAAAGAAAAATCAGTGAGACGATAGAGATGAGAGAGGGTTGGCCAGCCACCAAGAGAGGCACCGGTTACGTGATCTTCCTGGTACCGCTGTCATGTGATCACTACTAATAAAGTCACATGATGTCTGAGAGTTGACCATCCAATACTGACGAAGGTGTTGTGAGGACACCAAAAGCTTTGTGAGAGACATCAAGTATTCAGAAAGGTATCACTACTTCCCAATACTAAATGTAGCCACACATGATCTTGTAAACTACTGCTATGTACACTGAGCCTACAACTATACATCACTGGCTTATTAAAGTTATTATTGAGTTGAGTTTTGAAATACACACAGACAGCTACAAATGGAAATCTCACAGGCAAAACAAAAGTATCATGAAAAGGTTGAAAATTAGTTAAGCTGCATGAACATTGAACACTAAACGGGCCTTTGCGCACTAGAAAAAGATATTCGGTCATTCGAACAAGTTATCTGTCCTTTCCAGGGTTGGGTCATACACATTTTGGGATCAAATACAAATAACTCACCCAAATCAAATAAAATCTTCTTTCTAGATTTCAATTCAAATACAAATAAAACATTTCAATTCAAATAAAAACGTTCAATACAAATACACTGCCAATTTTTATTCAAACAAGATTAAAATCATTGCCATTTGTGAAATGTTATTACAGTGGATGGAATTTTGTCTAACCCTAACCCGACATACAAATTCAAAATTGTGGCAAAATTGTCTTTTTTTAAGAAGACATGGGTCTATAATGTTACTAGTTGCAATCAGTGGTTATTTTGAAGGTTGAAAAGAATTATTTGGTGCAAGGTGATTTCAGTAAAGGTAATCAGTTTGGCAGGCATTACATGTGATCATGAAACAGAAATGTTGATACTGACAGTATTTGAAAAAGTATTTGAAAGTATCAAATACTTTACCAATGTATGTGACCCCATGCTTAAAGACTAAGTTAATTAGTCCATCAAAATGTTTATAATTGATTAGGGTACTATGTACAAAGGCTGATTAGCAGTTGTTGACTAATGGCAGGCAGGTTGCTAAACTTCCTTTTGTGCTTGTCCAACTACCCTGGTACCTGTTAGTTGGTATCTCTTCCTCTGCCGAGGAAGTCTAACCCAGGATGTTTGCACACGGACTTATGCACTTTCCTGTGAATACCTGCTTTATGGCTATAGATAAACTTCACTGGCTTCCAATTCATTCATTGTGCTAATGTTTGACCAGCTTGACTGTAGGCCAATTTTCTCAGTGCTGCCTGCCTGCCCATAGTTGATCATACCACAGGCGTGAAAAATATTCTGTTGACTCTGAGCCAGTTTAATAGCAGCTTTCCTTTTGTTGGTAATTTTACCATTTATGTATTTGATTGTATTTGCAAATATTTTTCAAATCAGATCAATACTGCCCTTTGTGATTTTAATACAAATACAAAAATTTTGATATACAAATACGTATTTGAACAACTGCCACTATGATGTTTCATTGAATGTGAGTCGACTGTCTTTACCCATTCCAAGTGATATTGAAATTCTACATTGGATGTCCAAATCAATTTTTAAAATCTAAGGCTAATAAATTTCCTGATAGAGAAAACATTCCAGGTCGCTTACTTAAAGAGTGTGCTGTTGAGTTAGGTCCAGCATTTCAGCCCTTGTTTAAACAATCTGTAGATACAGGTGTGATGTCTACCATCTTGGTTTAATGTGTACCACATATTGGTTTAATGTAAACATACATTTGTGTTAGTGTATTACATGTTGCTGTGCATGATGTGTGTAACCAGTGTTGTGTGTGACAGGTTCAATCCCTGTCAGTGTTTTCTGTCCACGTAGAAACACTACTGGTTGTGCACACATCACTTCCCTTCATACGACAAATGTACATGCCAAGTTTACAGCAATGTCATTCATGTAGAATAGAAAAAGCAAAGGTCCCTTGCAGTACTGCACCAGGTGTTTACTGTTTCTATTTAAGCTATTATCACTACTACACATATTGCCTTCTGTTAAATATATAAGTTTAATTTTTTATCCACTCACTTGATAAATCACATTATACCATAATATTTGATTTTTTTAACATATTTATTAGAGTAATATTGGAATTAAAAAAAAACAATGTCGTTTTCAGTTTCTATGATGCGAACTGTCACTGATTTACAGTTTGTCACCATCACAGAGTAAGTCACCAGGAACATTCTATTTCACCTCACTCTTTGTAATGACAAATGGATGACGAATCTGAGACTTCATGTATATTATT
>JAODUO010003870.1:0-12187 GCA_025642075.2 Ridgeia piscesae | reverse complement strand
GGAGCTGATGTTTCCTTGTTTTGCACCCACAACAGTCGACCACCTTGCTGGTGCTATCCAAGCTCACGAAATTTGGGGATGGTTTTAAAAGACTACGTCCCATAAACAAACACTTTCCTGTACATGTGCTCGCCTTATATGCTCCAACCATGTACAGTGGGTACGTGGGAGTTTGTCTAATCCTTGTTCATGATTCAGTAGTTTGAATAGAACAGGTGCTGCTAGGATATAATGGTGACCACAAGAACGGTTCTGCTCCTTCTGCAAATCCAACCAGTGCAGCAAGTACAGTTCGGCCTGAAGCCATGATGGAAGCAATGCTGTGAAGCTGGTACCTACCAAGTTGTGGCATCCAGCGAAGAGCCAATATCAGGACACTAGTGTCATGGGAGTATATAGGTAAACTCTGAATCTGTTTCTGCAATTTCCACAGTATGTAGAACATATTGGAAGTTTCAATATGAATTCAAGGCTTTGGCAACTTTTGAAATCAATAAACCAATGTTTCAATTGGTTCTGTCCTTTTCACAAAATATCTAAATGTCATCTTTAAAATCATTGTCTCCAAATTTGTGTTAAATGGCGGAGAAGTCAAAAGTAAGAGAACACACCATTGCTTCTACAAATTACGTATTTTGACATCAATTTTATGTATCTAAGCTACATAGTCGTCTTTGAAACTGATGGATATTACAAACTGGCGGATATTTGAAAGTCAATAAAGGTCAAACGTAATACAATTTAAATGGTCATGTCTGAAAACTCTACATTGCGACATTAATTTTATGGCAATAGAATACGTTGTTCTTAAGATATGGGAAAATGGGTTATCTGGACGCCCACTTTAAAACTAGCTATCCAGCAAACTGTCCAATGTACTCCTCAATAAGACGTGGTTTTGAGATATTGTGATATTTATATTGAAGACCGCCATCTTTAAAATGGTGAAAACCCGAGAATTCCAAAAATTTAGTATTTCAAATCCTTTTCCCCTAAAACATATATCCTTACACCACAATTATTGTTTTAGGTGAAACAGTTATTAACATACGAGGACATTAAAATTGGCGGCCGTTTTTTAAATGGCCGCTAAATCACATAGGGACTAATTGAAAAATGGCAACATAGGTTTGTAAGTTCTAAATACTATTTTGATGACTTTAAAACCATTTGCCAAGATTTCATCCAAAGATGTGACAATACTGAATATGTTGATATAAATACATGGACAGCTATGGCATGCGTGATTCAAGGTGACAACAATGACGTAATATCTCGGGATCGCGAAAGCGCAGCAAAAATGTGTATATTAAAAAAGGCGAATTAAATAGCATAGATTGTAATATTTCTAATAATTATTATTATTTGGTTTGGTTGACATGAAAATATGGTATAGTAGGATGTAATATAATAGGAATTCAAGTATAATTTTTTTTATTTTGGATAACGTTTATAAATGCCAACAACTCATATTTTAATAAAAATCAATCTACACCGGTTTACCTGAATACTTCAGTGCTATTTCATACACACACAATTATGAAATTACATAGACCTTTATAGAAAAAAGTGATAACCATAACCTTGGCTTACTAAGTCCGGTATATTAGCCAATGGACGTAACATTTAATAATATTATGGTGTAGTGTCTATTGTTATTTCGCATACTCTAAATATTGATAACGAGCACATTAAGACACATTTTCGTGAACGAGTTGTCTGTTATTGCGTCCACTGTGAAATGTGTCTAATTATCAATGTTATGATGTGATACCACGTGATATTGCCGGATATGTGATTACGCAATAAAAAAAATATGACGTCATATCTCGCAGCATCGAGGGGGTATCGCTTTTGTAAAGGCGCCATTATACGATCGGCTGCCGGATGCTGCTTTGCTGGGTCAGAATTATCTTTGAATTAACATATGTAGTATTGGATGCATAATGCTTTGGCGGCAGGACTGGTGCACAGCTTGCCTACTGGCAGATAAAGTAAGTGAAATTGCCACACAATTTACGCGCACAATACAGAAACAATCCGCATCACGTCATTGAGATCATTAACGCACTGGTTTATGAAGTTTTATTTCTTGCAATACTCGCATAATACATATTATGAATTAGGTGATTCCTATAAGGTAGATGGCAGGCGTTTACAAAACAAAACAAACAAAAAGAACAATTGTTAGCGCGCTAGGTATAACGCCTGCCATCTATCTAGCGCGCTAACAATTGTTCTATTTGTTTAGACAATGTAATTATGCTTGGCAGCAGCATCGCAAAGTATAGTAAACATAAATAATCCCGGACTAATTATTTCAACTTTAAAATATTGCTTTAAAAGGGGAAACCCAAAAAGGGGAAAATATTAATGCTTGCACGTGAAAGAGCTAATACAAAGCAACCATTCTGAACGGTAATCACTTTTTTAACGTCAGGGGTTTATTATAAAATAATTCCAAAGTGGATAATTTTACGAAATATCGGGGCCCCATGATGCGTTTTTTTTCTGACCGTGGTCTGACCACTCAGCACGCAGAACCGGCCTTAAAGTCACGGTCCGATTGCGTGCGTCAATGCTATCGCCGTTGTAAACACATGTTGTAAGATACGCGAATTTCGAAGGGACATCCGTTCGAAGAACGTTGCTTCGAATAGGATGTTTCTCACCGTATATACTGGGTCAAGATCCGCAGAAACGTCGGCGACGTCGATTTTTCAAGATGGAGCTGTGCAAACGATATTAGCGCGATATTTAATCACCAACGATATCGTCGAAACGGGTTACCGGTCGAATCCTTCCGTCGCCGTACCCAAAGTCAAAAAGCGCCAAGAAGGTTAGTAAATATTATTAAGTTTTCTGTATCTAAATTATTTAATCTTGTACCATTAGACACATTGCGATTCTGTCGAGATGACTTATGTACATACTGATATTGTTCGTAAACGTCACCACAGTTAACGTTCTAGAAGGTATGTACACGGGATCATGGAGCCGCTAACTAGGTCCAAGCGAGTTGGGCCCGTCCGATATTGTTATTCATTATTATTTGTTTTATTTTATCCTACTTTGAATGGTATAAATTTCATGAACAGAGGCATAAAAATAAGGAAAACAATGTCAATAACAACAAAAACAGCTAATGCAAGCCAGATAGTAGACGTCATAGCCCATCCGCATGAACGATAATATAGGCACTTTGTTTCACTCGCTAAATAACTTAAAAAGTACTGCCTTTCGAGTTTCGTAGCTACGCATGCAGTTCCTATTTTCAGGTTGACCGCTCTGAAAGTGCCAACATGACTGCTATATTTTTCATAAACATATTATTCAAACAAAAAAAATAGATTGCGAATGTTGTTTTCAATCATTCATGTTATTTGTTCAGTAGAGAACAAATTACAAATTTTGTGTGTATCAGTTCAGATACTCATAAAATTTGATTAAAATGAAGGTTTAAATAAATGATGAATAATTAAAAATGATGAAAAAAAAAAAAATTTGCAATTTTTTCCCTTTATTGGTAGTTTCTTGAAATATTGGGGACACACTGAGAAACAAGAAAAAATAAACAGACTAGCATAATATCCTAGATGGAAGTGGACTTGTAGATATCCCACAAGATCATCTATCCAAACAACACTAGATCTTCGGGTAAACACTCGGTAAACATTTGGAACCAGTTTCTTCTCCACCACAATAGGGGAATTCTCTACCCTAAACCCATTGGCGTGAAAACCTAATTAATTAAAAAAAATTAATCCAATGGTTTGGAAAGTAGATGATCCACCATCCATTAGCGTGATGTCTCAATATGACTTTTTGCCAGTTAACAATATACCAGAATGGAGTGAGTACAATACAAATGTACTCGAGTACGAGTACGATTACTTTGAAATCTTCAGTCTCGAAAAAATTTGAGTGAGAGATTACTTTAAATTACCGATTACTTTTTTAAATGTAATCATGATTACTTTCATGATTACTTTCATGAATATCCTGTTTCTAACATAAAGGCGACTTTCATGGAATCCCTATTCATTCTTGTTCTGTTGTTGTGTCACTAATGTTCTAACTGATTACTGCTATCCACTATCCAGGTGTATTATTTTTAAATAATTAGACGACTTTCTCAGGTATTGGATGAATCATTTAACGTTTGATTAATAACTTAATTTATGGTTTCTGAATAAATACAAATATGAGGCATTTACAAATTTCAAATAAAATCATCAAATACATTACAATAACAACACTTCAAAACCAGGGGGCATATTCAAAAGAGTATCCAATTCAAATATGTAGTATATCAGATGGGTCCAGACATGGGGTCAAATACATTTTATTTGAAAGTTTTTAAAATACTTTTAAAGTTTTGATTTGATGTTTAGGAATTAAAAGTATTTGTATTTAAATACTTTCCAAAAATATTTGACTTTTTTAAATATTTTTTTGAAATACATTTCAGTATCAACATTTTTTTTTCACTGTCACATGTAATGCCTGCCAAACTGATAACCTTTACTAACTTCACCCAACAGTGCTAATTACTGATGAAGACATTTAACAGCAGGTTTCCCCCCCAACCAAACTTGTGTTTGCTCAAGCCAGAGGATGGACCAAAAAACCTGGTCAATATCCCTTTTGTTCTTTATCAGGGTTCAATTTGGCACCAGGTTATTCTGGTTTCCTGGCTGACTTTAAAGTTGGCCTTCCCCAAAGGGTAGCAATGATTAACAGTGTCTCTTCTGGGGGCAACATAGGCATCATATTATTATGGACCCCCTGGCGTAACATACAAAAAATTTTTTGGCCCTTTACCTCTTTCAATCAGTTGTCACTGTGATGCTGTTACAATAACAATACTCTTAGCACTGGGGGCGTCATTTTGAGCAAAACAGTAATTATGCCTATAAACTAGATGTCTAAAAGTGTTGCTTTTCTTTTACCACATAGTAATAAAAAATGAAAAGTATTTGAAAAATATATGAAAAATATTTGAAATACTTTTCAATGTATTCATATTTAAATACATTTATATTTAAAAAGTATTTGTAACCCCTCAAAATATTTTAAAAAATTTTTAATTTCGGGGGCTTCTAAAATTACAAACAAGATGTTGGGGATGCTTATCTCCTGCAGTGCTTCCAGGGACTTCACAATATAACTTGCTTTGTACTAACAGGAGGGTGAGGGATTTTGCTTTTTGGGAAGAGAAGGTAAATTAGAGAAATCTGACTGAATATTTATTTAACTGAAATGTCAACAGTAATAGAAAATAAATACCTTGATTATTATTACTTTTATTAGATTACTTTTTATATTGCCATTTTTATCTGTCTAATATAATATATTAGACAAGCAAATATTATTTGTTGCAACTGTTCATATGAAAAAAAATTAAACGTGAAAAGTAATCTGAGTACGATTACTTTTGGGAATGTACCAGTACGAGTACGATTATTTCCTTCGTACTGAGTACAGACGAGTACTAAAAATTTTCTCGAGTACAATACACAATCGATTACTCCATCTCTGGACTGGAGTGAAATGTTTGTAAGACCATATTTTACCAATTATTATTAATACCACATTTACCAACATTAGGAAATTGAACTGGCACTGTCAACCTAGTGATAAACACTAAGTGAAAGAATCGTTATCAAACCTTGTTTATGTAATATGTATCACCACACAAAAATCACATCTCTATTCAATGAAGACAGCAGCTGGAGCAGCATCCCATTATCTATCTGTGCAATAATAAAAAAAACTCAGTATCTGTCGCTGTCAAATTAAGATCTTAGTGGGGTATGTCATCTGCCCAAAAAATTCTGTACTCTATCCATGACCCGTTCCATCCTTCAGTCCCATTTGCTTTCTTGATTTCTAGCCTAATCCTGTCCTGGTTGTTGATATTGCCATTTCCAACACACTGCACCAAAGTAAAGGACACTGTTCACTATTACACTTTAACATATATGCTGCTTATTTGGCGCAGATTAATGATCTTTTTTTATATAAAAACAAGTAAATTCAAACAGTCAATATTTAGATACCATGTCCCGTTTATTTATAGGGATGGAACCATGGCTCTAGCAAGAACGTCCGGCCAAGTCCTAGCGAACCCTGACAACATGGCTGTTTTTTGTCCCGGACGCAAGCAATTGGAGCTGCAGAAGACACTACAGCTGTTGTTTACCTGCAGATCCACCAGCCCTGGCAGACAGAAAAGAGAATGGGGAATTACATCTTTTTCAGAACTCTGGCCTGGCCGCTGCCCACAATGACTGTCCATGTCGGAATTGCAGTCCTTGGGACAGATATGCCCAAGCTAATGAAACAAGATCTGCTTGTGTCAAGAGTCAGTTGATTTGTTCATAATCAATCCAACTGCTTATTTACAAATCAACTGATAATTTGTAAGGGCAGCAGGCAACAAGTGCTGAGTGTTATCCCATATCTTGTTCTCCGCTGAGAGCACGGAAGTTCCATCTTATGGCTGGTATACACTGGTAGATCTCTGTACCCTTCGACCAACCTGCCATGGATCCACCAGGTAAAACTCTCTGTATATGGCCGACTTGGACACCTGAAATAAATTAAGGCCTAAATAAATATATCACATATGTACAGTGGCGCAGTGGTTTAAAGCTTTGGACTCGGCTTCAGACTCTCAACTACGAACGAAACCATGTGGTGCTGTGTCGAACCTTGGGCGTCTGTTCACCCGTCATTTCTTCCCAAATTTACTCAGCTGTGTAAACAAGTAACTGGCTATAGACGTAGTGGATATTTGTACACAAACCGTCTTGATTAATTAATTACAGCTTGGCTGGGTGCTTCCCACAGTCATGGGTGGTGTTTAATTAAGTAGGTCTTAGGGAGTAAAGTATAAACCACTTTGACAAGGACAAGAACAGACATTGGGTCAAATACATTACATTTATTTAAATAAAAAACTCTTGAGGGATCCCAAAAACTTTTTTTTCCTAAACATCAATTACAGATATTAAAAAGTATTTAATTTTTCAAATACAAATGTATTTGATGTTTGAGGATTGGGTACCGCACTATATAAGAACTGTGTTGACAGGTGACAAATGAAAATGGAGGGAACTCAACCATTATCATTGTAGAATACATGTTGTGTTTTTATAAAAACATTGGAACGGTTTTTTTGTTCTGACATAGTGGACAACTGGGCATTATGAAATATTCTAGAATGATCCTAAATCAGTTACTGTTAAACATTAATTGTTGGGTTATTTCTACTATAGAATAATGTGTGGCGTTTTCATTGTATGAAATATCATTTTTATTATATAAATTTTTATCATGTTAGTTTGCTTGGTTTCTGGTTGCTCTAAGTTATTTTCATTGTCAATAAATTGTGAGCAACACATTTCACTGTTTATAATACATGAACATATACTTACATTTTTGTTGGCAGATACATTGAAAGTTGTCTAACCGGTTACATTTGGAAGCACTGTCTGCTCCAAACACAGAATATAAAAACCATGGCCATTTGTAATATATCATGGCACATCTGAAACAGAACCAGATGTTTAAATTTTTTTCTGAATTTGAAATATTAGTAGCACAATGTGGAACCGACGGCTACTATTATGGTTACCTCGCCACTATTATGGTTACCTCGACAACAAAGTTACATTGAATTAAGATCCCAGAATATACATAAATATATCCACATATGTTATAGTTTAGAATATTTGTTCTGCTAGTTGTGTTACTTTTTTCCCAGTTCAAATTGTTATATTTAATAGAGCATTCCACTGTACATATATTTCAGCTAAAAAACAACTATTATTCAGCATGAAGTCGATTTTCATTTTTTTTCTTTTTTTTTTACCCTCCAGAATTATGCTCCAAACTTTCCCCTTTAAATATACCACGCCTATTAAAAGAACAATTATTAACCCCCATAGTTAGATAATTAATCTTTCCCCTATATGGCTATAGTTCGATCTACTGGTGTGTTCTATTTTATCTATGATTGAAAACATCTGTTTCATAGCCGCACATGTCATGCTATATCAATAATACAAAAGCATGCCACAGTCGCTACTGTTAATATAATAATGTGTATTTGAAAACAACAATTAATCGGCATTTTTGTCACAGTTTTAAGCTAGGGGGAAAGGGCCGAGCCTGTCACTCTGTTGGGGTGGAAAAAACCGAGCCATGACCCCCTATGATATTTGTTTCAAATTGGGGAAAACCCACGTTGTGTATAACATATCCGACACTACACCACTGATTTGGAGAATAATACAGGCATGGCTGTGACTAAGAAAAACTCGCCGAATCCCGGGATCGAATGCGAGGCCATCAAAATACCTGTCAGTGTTTCGAAGTTTTAGCGAGTTTCGACACTTGTCAATGTCGCCTCGGCTTGTTACTCGCCTCTGCATTTCGGCTTCCGGCGGGGCTTGTTTAGCAGCGCGTTCAGTTCTATCTTGAAAATGTTGGCCCTTATCGTTGCAACCGAAATTCAGCTGTTTCTGAACGAAAATCATGTTCGCTTCCAGCCGGGTACACGAAGCGGATGTAAACATCCGACCCCACCTGGCGATTATTTTTTAAAATTTTAAATACAGAGTTGCCCGCTCTGCCCCTCAATGAGCCAAGCATTTGCCGACGTCACACATCAGTCAAAATGGCGCGACTTACGAACTTTGATGGAAAAGGTGTTCAATTTTTTAAATTAATAAACCACTGACGTTAAAAAAGTGATTACCGTTCAAAATAGTTTGTTTTTATTAACTTTTCACGTGCATAGATGTAACTTTTCCCTTTTGGGCCCTTTAAGCTTCGGACCCTCGACTAAGACAACTCGGGTTCAAATGATGTGCTTCTGTGACGAACATTGGATAAGTTCGTTCACTCTACGATGCTCCAGTTCACTCAGTTGTAAGAATGAGTTATGGGTTATAGACAGTGGTGGATATTTGTGTAAGAATAGGGTGCCTTAACACCACACCTAGAGAACGACACACACACACACACACACACACACACACACACACACACACACACCCACACCACACCACACCACACCACACCACACCCCACGCACACCCCCCACACCACACCACACCACACCACACCACACACCACCCACACCACACCACACCACCCACACGCACGCACGCACCCCGCCCCGCACACCACACGCACACGCACACGCACACGCACACGCACACCACACCACACACACACACACACACACACACAAAATGTATTTATATATATATATATATATATATATATATATATATATATATATATATATATTCACCTTTTTTTTAATTATTTATTATTTTTTTTTCCCCGTAACTTGTCGATTGCAGATACCGCTCGCGATGCCAATTTTACAGCTCATTCACAGCTCGCAGCAGCAACGAACGGCGACACCGCGTCGTATCATTGATAAAAGTAGAAGTGACAACGATTCTGAAGACAGAGAATAGCTACGCCGGAATAGAACATCCGCCATTGGTCTGGTCTAGATGCAATCAGACACGTAGATGCTGGACCTGTGCTAACAACGACCTCCGGGCAAACCCCGCATGTGTCGTGGTGCCACTCGCAAGACCAGCGTTACTACACAAGGTCGGTGTTTAACTGCGCAAACGCCTTTGCGTCGACATGGCGAGACCATATCACCAGAAGCGTGCAGCGTACCAATGGTTGCACTCGGCTGGCAGACACTCGCAAGCCTGCCGTTTTTCGACGAACACGTGCCAGTCGAACAGACGACGCCTGTGCACAGAAATAGTCCCGACACCGCCGCACTCTAGCGGATGCACTAGGGAATTTTCAGCGTTGCCCATTTGCAGTATAATATTAGAGGATTCGAAAAGGTCCAGGAGACGGAAAAAATGTCATCGGAGGAGTGACGACTGTTGCAAACCTTCCAAGTGTCAAACGGCGTGCCGTTCGAAATGTGACAGATACAAATGGGCGCTCGAGAATAACAGAAAACACCAGATCTGGTCATGTGAAGAAGTCTCGGAAAGAGCGTCCAGAGCAAAACGGAGAAGACGCTCCTCGTCACGCTCCCGCTCACGCTTACGTTCACGCTCACGATCACGACCCAAACGTTCGACTCAATGTAATTTGCCTTATTCGTCATGCAAAACTATCCCACTCAAAATAAACTCCGACACCAACTTGTATATATCAGTACAAAACTCCTATGCAAAACGCCCTGTTGAAAAACGCAAGAGCTCACAGTGCGGCAGTCCTCAAATCGTAAGTGTGATTCCAAGTTATTACGACCGAAACAGAGAGGAAAGACGTCGCAGTTGCCGAAACATGAGTGGAAATCGCGTGTATAGTTCCATATACAACCAACGCCGAAACGCGATTTCTGGCAGTGGTTTCCAACAAAGCTGGCAGCAACAGTCATTTCCGAGCGAGTTTATGGGGACATACGATCAGCCTTGTGCCATGATGGATCCGTTATCGTCACAAATGTCACGAAGTATTTCTCGCATGGTGGCCTCTCGTGGCCAGTCTAGACACAAACGTCGTGGCAGCGAATGTCTTAGAGCAGCACAGTCTGGGGCGTTATCTGTCAGAAACCCGCGTAGCAGCGGTGATCTTAGAGCAGCAACGTCTGGGCCGTTATCTGTCAGAAACCCGCGTAGCAGCGGTGGTCTTAGAGCAGCACCGTCTGGGTCGTTATCTGTCAGAAACCCGCGTAGCAGCGGTGGTCTTAGAGCAGCACCGTCTGGGGCGTTATCTGCAAGAAACCCGCGTAGCAGCGGTGATCTTAGAGCAGCACCGTCTGGGGCGTTATCTGTGAGAAACCCGCGTAGCAGCGGTGATCTTAGAGCAGCACCGTCTGGGCCGTTTTCTGCCAGAAACCCGCGTAGCAGCGGTGATCTTAGAGCAGCACCGTCTGGGCCGTTTTCTGCCAGAAACCCGCGTAGCAGCGGTGATCTTAGAGCAGCACCGTCTGGGCCGTTTTCTGCCAGAAACCCGCCACCCGTCATTTACTCGATGCATCCACAACAAGAACGTGGTCGCAGTTCAAAACCTCTTCCTGTCGCCCCATCCAAATCGCGAAACCGCGATCCCACCCCATGGATGTCCAAATCACGTGCCTCGTCAGATGACTCGCTTGAAGACGGCAGTATATTTGATATGCCAGATTTTTTCCCTCCACCACGCAGTTAACCGAAAGTAATTTTCATACAACGCAACCTCTGATCTATAATTGGAACTTCGTCAAATCACAGTCCAATCACGATAGTTCTGACATAATCGGTCTCGTTGTTCTCAGCGTTGAAATGTATCCTTTAACAACTCAGAATCAAGATTACGCCGACGTGTTAAGTGTGATCGCTTAGAAACCAAACCAACTTAACGGCCTGCCTCGATTCTCATTTTCTTTCACCAACATGTAATATACAACTGGTTATCATTGGTGATCACTGACTAATGATGTCCTGATGGATGAAACGAAATACATATTGGAAACATTAGCAATGATCGTTTATTTACGCCAAATCGGGAAACAATGGTAATATTGGCAGACGCGTATGTTGCGCCATGCATGACTATCTTAACATGGCGAAATGCCACATGACATCGTGTAATTGCGAAAAGGAGAAGGCGGGTCGTGTAAAGGTTATGTTTTCGACAGCGGCATTTATGAAGTAAGTGACGTGCGTGAAAATAAACTGACGTTGTAGTTCACCTGATAATACTTGTAATACAACTTGTGTGGGCCCGTAGTTTGGAGACAGCTGAAATAATGTGGGGACTAGACGGTTTTAACTGTCGCAGGCTTGCTGACAAAAAGGTATTTTAATAAGTATGCAGAATGACAAAGCGCACGGAAGGAACACACGACAACGTCTATTTGTAACACTGCATTTGTTTTCCTTACCATGGCTTAAACAAACACTGTTTACGGCGATTCTCTTCTGGCGCAGTGTAAGGCAGGGGAGGGGAGGGTGAAACAATTGAATACTCAGAGACCAGTCCTAAGAAATTGAATTGTACAAACATTGTCACCATGGTTTGAAACCGCAATCAGTCCACGGTAACTGACGCAATTTTCCGGTCACATATAACTAAAGCTATACTAAATTCCCAAGGTACCATGTCAACGCTTACGTGTAAACTATATGACCCTACTGTAAAT